>JBAMCP010000037.1:0-136784 GCA_037075105.1 Lissocephala sabroskyi
CAATACGCCTGCCCTTACTTTCCCTGGGTGGTGGGGGCAATTAGCGTGGGGAACTCACCATAGATCACAGCCAAACCGGTCTCGTGCAGCCAGGAGACGCGATGATGTTTGAACAGCCATATGGTGAGCACGGTGAGGGTGAGTAGGAAAGTGTAGAGCAGGAGATTCAAGCTGTCTATACGATGATTCAAGGTTGCCTTGGCATCCAAGGCGATGTCGGTTTCGGTGGCCGAGACTGCTCCCAAGAGTCCGCCGCCGATAAGGATCAATTGGAAAAGCAGGAGGACGCTTCTCTGGCGTCTGTCGGCCATGGCTGGGCGCTTTTTGGTATTACAAATGAGCGCAGCACCGCATGAGTTTCACTGTCACAATCGCGCACACGGACTGTCTAAGCGAGGGGGAGAGAGGCAGACAGCTGCTGGCGGTGGCGCTGCTGCCCGCGGCGGCCGCAAATCGATTTTTGTGCTGCTGCTTGGCTTGCACTTTTCACGGGCGAGACGAATTGTGGGTTTGTTTCTTTGTTACATAAATTGTGAAGAAGACGCCGCCGTTTCGCGCATTTCCACGTGCGCTTTTATTTTTTGAGGCAGCTTCGAATTTCGCTTGGAATTGCAATTTGTGTTGTGGTTTTGTTGGTTTTTCGTTTTCGTCTGTGTTTCTGTTTCTCCTGCTCGTAAATAAATTTCGAAACCAGGGCTGGAGCAATCAGCTGCTTGCCAGCTGACCGAACGGGGCTGCCAAGCGACTCGGAAATGTTGGGCAACCCTGACCGCGTGTAATAGGCGCGAAATTCAAAACCTCTAAGCGATTTTGATAGGTGGCAGCGCTACCTTGCATTTAAATTTAAAAAAAAAATTGGCGCCAAGGGTTTTCCGTGTTTGAAAGCAAAAACTGCAGACATTAAGTGACGGAAGTGATTTAATAAACGAGCAATGTCGCATGGCCTTTTTTCAAATACCCATCACACTCATTGCAAATGCCCGCAATTAAAAGCTGCATCATCGGCTCCAAAGCTGCTGGGAAATTCACGCCCACTTCCCCAGCTCAACTGGGTGGGCAGGTGTTAAACGCCAAAGTGAATGCCCCCCGCTGGCTGTGAATGCAAACTCGGCTGAGAAATCCCGCACGTTACACGCAAACCGGTATTCGGACCAGGTTATCGCAGCACGGGAAGGAAAGGGGGTGCGCTGAGAATTCTGGGGATTGCCTTCCGATCGAAAGAACAATGCGCGCCCGCGCTCAGCCATACGGAAGGCAACAAATGCACTCCTGATATTTCGAGCTGCGGCCACGCGACCATCAAAACGAGATCAGCCAGCCTCCCTCCCGCCTCGCCCGACACACCAGACAGGGTTTCCCCAGCGCTCCTCACTGATTGATCTCGCAGTTTCCAATCGCCTCAGCGACGGCAGCGACTAATCGCACAGGTTCTCTCTGCTCCTCGCCGTGCCCTGCCCTGGCTAATTTTAGACTTGATAGTGAATCGATTGCCGGCTCGAAGTCGCTATATAACCAGATCGCCTCGGCTCTAGTCGCATCAGAGTTTACTAGCAGGTTGGCCCGAGTGCAACAGCTGGTTTAGCTAATTCCACAAAGAGATCCCGACCATGGCCAGTTTAATGAAATATTTGGTGCTCCTGCTGCTGCTGGCAGCCCCCTTGGGTGAGTCGAAGGTTGACCCTTTCAAGGGCATTTTAACTGCAACTTTCAACTACTCTCAACAGTGCTGGCCCAAAGCTACGACTCCGAAATGGCGGACTTCATGGACCAAATACCCGATCCCGACGAGGACATACCCGACGGCGTGGGCATCCGCGGCGGCTTCGGCGAGGATGATGCCCCCAACGACGACATCACAGCCACCCTCAACGACGAGTACGAGCAGGCCCCGCCCACCATGTGGAACCAGTGCGACAAGGACCTCCGTGAGTCCAAAGGCATCGGCAAGGTCGTGGACGTCTCCTTCCTCAAGAAGTTCTTCCGCAACCTCAACCCCTTCCGCAACGCCCGCAACCACATGCACTTCTACCTCTTCAAGCGCGAGTTCCCCGACTGCGGCCGCGAGCTGACCCCGTCCGGCAGCAAGCGCAAGTGGCGCCTGTCCGGCTACAACGCCTCCCTGCCCACCCGCATCATTGTCCACGGCTGGATGAGCCAGGCGCGCGGCTCCTTCAACCGCGACGTCAAGAACGCCTACCTCAAGCACGGCGACTACAATGTGGTCGTCTGCGACTGGAGCTCCTCGGCCGCCAACATCAACTACTTCTCGGTGATCAAGCTGATCGAGGAGTTCGGCTCGCAGCTGGTGCAGTTCACCCGCCAGCTGAACCGCGACTTCGGCGCCAGCTTCGACGACATGTACATCATTGGCCACTCGCTCGGCGCCCAGATTGCCGGGGCCGCGGGCAAGCGCCTCAAGCCCGAGCAGTACAACACGATCTTTGCCTTGGACCCTGCGGGGCCCAAGTTCCGGCACCGCAGCGCGGACTTCCGGATTGACCCGACCGATGCCAAGTACGTGGAGTCCATGCACACCAGCGCCAACCTGGGCTTCCTGCGGCCCACAGGGACGGCCACCTTCTATCCGAACTACGGCTACCGCCAGCTGAGCTGCTACTATTTGGGCTGCTCGCACATCCGCGCCTATCAGATGTTCGCCGAGTCGATTAACTCGCCGGAAGGATTCTGGGGCACGCCCTGTGAGCGGGAGAAGAACAAGTGGCAGTGCGATCAGAGCCAGCGCGAGTCCTACCGCATGGGCGGGGAGCCCTCCATGCCCAAGGAGGGCATCTACTATGTGAAGACTTCGTCCAGCGACCCCTTCGCCTTGGGGCGCCGGCGGTAGCAAAATACATTCGGAAACTTGAGTTCGCCAGCTTTTTATTCAGGGATTCTTTTAGTTGCCCAGGAGTTTTAGGAGCGGCGAGGGAGGAACGTCCATGCGCAGATCCAGCAGGCTCTCTGAGGCCTCCGAGCAGGGCGCACAGCCGCAACTGGCAGGGACTTCGTGCTGGAAGAAAGAGCAACAAGGCTTTTAGTTTTTTAGCCTGCAGAGCTGTCGCCTGACCCACCGTCTCCTGCAGAATGAAGCCATCCGCGCAGACCAACTTCACGGGGATCCGCTTATACGATTTGATGGCACAGCAGTGGCAGAACTTCTCGTGGACATCGGTGCGGCTGTTGTACTTGGAGCCCGAGTTGCAGGCCCCCTGGCAGTCGGTGAAGCCCTGGATGGGCTCCTGGTTCACGCAGACTCCATGCCCCGGCTCAGTGAACTTCATGAGGCCGACGGTCTCCCGCTCGGCCAGCGACACCGCCAGGCATTGGGCTGCAAGCAAAGCGATTATTAGGCGCTCTTCAGCCCTGGCTGGCTTACCTAGGTCCTGGACAACGGGCGCCTGCTTGCAGAGCTGGCAGCAGCCATCTTGGTAGAGGTTCTCCTTGGCGCACTGACTCACATCGGGGCAGACCTCGTAGGAGGAGCTCACGATCAAGGTCTTGTCCTTCTGCAGGCACACGTAGGAGGTGCAGTTGTCGCTGGAGCGCCACTGGTCGTTGGGCTGGTGGAGCTGGCCCTCGAAAAGGCAGGCCGTTTGGACGCACTCCCCGCAGCATTTGGAAGAGTCTGTCCGCTGGTAGCTGTAGCCAGGGGCGCACTTGGCATCGCACTGGTCCGTGCTGCTGATCACCTTGGGATTGCCTTCGGCGTCGTAGGAGCACAGCTCGTGCTTGCAGGGGTCCTTGGGGTGCTGCCATTTGCTGCTCACCGGGCGGGTGAACTTACTAGATTCCTCCAGGTCGTACTGGACAATGCACAGGTTCTTGGGGGGCTCTGAGGGAAGCGCAAGGATCTCACAATTGCTATGCGGGGTTGGCTGGGTTTGGCTTACCGCATTTGAAGGCCGCACAGCAGTCGCCGGGCAGCTTCGTCTCGGTCACCTCGTAGAAGCGATCAGTGCACTTGTCGGGCTTCGTCGGGCATTGGGCAGGCCGGCACTCGATCTTCTGGGTGGGGCAGCAGCCCTCCTCCACCTTGACCAGCACCTCGCCAGGCTTTAGGTCGCGCAGCTTCGGCTTTTCGCACTCCTCCTTCGGCTTGCACTCTGAAGAGAAGCAGATGAAAGCTTAAAAAGCAAAGTGGAGTGAGGCACTCACCACAAATGTACTGGGGGCAGTTGTTGACGTCGGTCTTCATTTTCTTGAACTGCCCAGGACCGCAAATCGGCATGACTGGGGTACCACAGTCTTTCAGGGCTTCCTTTAGCTCGACCTCGCAGCGGTAGCGCGGGCAGCACTCGTCCTTGCTCTCCATCTTCTTGGGCACGAAGCCCACACTGCAGATGTTCTCCTCCACGAGGCACTTTTTGGTCACGCACGAGCTCTTTCCCTGGGCATTGCACTGGCAGTCAGTGCATTTGTCCTGCTGCCACTGGTCCCCGGGCAAGTGAACGCCATCATCGCACTTGGAGCAGGCCGACTCGGGCACACATTCGCCGCCGTCAAGGACCTTGCCGGGCGGGCAGAAGCAGCCCTCGAAGCGCTCTTCACTCGAGCAGAGTTCGCTCTTTGAGGCCGACTTAAAAACGGAGGCGCTGTCCACGCTGACCACGTCGAACATGGAGCTGGCCTTGACAGCCTCGCAGGTCCTGGGGCAGCCGCAGGGCTCGTAGACCTTGCCCAGGGGGCAATCGAAAGGACAGAGCTCGGGGCTGCGCCAGTTGGTGCAAATGCGGTGGCGGTTGCACTCCTTGGCGTAGGCACTGAGGGAGGCGCACACGCCTTGGGCGCTGCCCGACTTACACATGTCCTGCTGGCAGGCTGCCACGTAGGCCACAGGATCCACCACCAGCTGGCACTTGTTGAAAAGCTCCTGGTTGAAGAACTTCAGGCAGGGGTCCTTGTCCGGCAGAGGGGGCAGGCAGACGGCTGGAGATTCTTCCAGGCTGGAGCAGGAGCCGCTGGGCAGGCCGAGGCGAGGCTCGTCCGCCTGCCAGCTCTTGACCACCTCGGCCAACGGGAAGTTGGTCTTGCCCGCGGGCTTTTTCAACGGGTTCATGGCCAGATCATTCAGCGGGGACTCGTTGCAGTCGCCGCAGAGTCCCTCCATTTTGCTGCCGTACTTTATGCTGGGCACGCCCAGGGAGAAGCCCGAGCTGCCAAAAGCCACCACCAGATCCACGTGGGCTTCGGTGAGCGACACAGTGAGCTCCTTGCCCGCCACCTGCCGTATGCTGATCCAGCTGTCCTTGTAGGGCGACTTCCGCACCTCAAAACCGTCGACGGTCACCTTCAGGCCCTTGGCATTCACCAAGTCCCGCTCGATGTGGATGACATGATCGCCGTTCAGCACATGCAGGGCCTTGGCGCAGCTGGACTGGTCCCCAGCCAAAGCTTCGAGGCCCAATTTCTTGCAGTCGTCCATGCTCACAAACACCTGGAAGGTGTGCACCCCCGGCAGCACAATGTCCCGCGACAGGAGGTAGGTGCAGTTGCCATCGAAGCTGAAGCTCTTGCGGTCGTAGGTCACGAAGTTCGGACCGCCCAGGCTCTCGCACAGGCAGTCCTTGCAGTCCGCTATGGGCACGCAGGCCTGGCCCTTGCGCACGCTGCCCTCGGGGCAGTAGCAGCCCGGGAAGCACTTGTCCGGCAGCACGGGGCAATCCTCGCTGTGCAGGGTGTTGCAGGAGGGCTCGCAGCGCCGCTTGTAGCAGTCCGAGTGCACCAAGGGGGCCGGGCAGGTGATTTCGCACTGGTGGACGGTGCGCCAGGTGGTGAGCTGGAGGCTGGGATTCACTGCCAGGCACTTCTCTACGAAGCTCTGGAGGATCGAGCACTTGCAGGCCAAAGCGTCGCCGTTGTTGGCTCGCAGGCAGTCGCAGGTGGTCTCCAGGCATTTGGTCACAAACTGCTTGTAGTTGACTGCCTTGTGGCACTTGAGGAAGGTCGGGTGCCTGGGGCGAGGGATAAGGAAGTAAGTAACGGGATTGGTTGATTGGTAAAACGATCGGAGCTCACTTGATGGCATTGCAAAGGGCCAGGGCCTTCTTCTGGACATCCAGCGGGCATTTCTGGTTGCCACACTGCTCCTTGGGGACCTTGTGGTCGTACCAGCTGTCGCCGAACTTCTCAGAGCTGGGGGAGAGGCTGCCGTCTGGGGTGCGCTTGTCGTCGCTGGGGTTGCCGTTGTAAAAGCCGCACAGGCCGTCGACAGTGCCCAGGAACTTGGACGACATGCCCACCTTGATGATGCCGATCTCGTCGAACTGCACCCAGAAGCCGTACTTGGTGGACACCACCAGGATGGTCTTGCCCGGCTGGGAGACGAGGAAAGAAGCCTTGCAGATGGGCGAGTTGATCAGCTGATCGACGGTGAAGTCGAAGCCGTTGAAGTTGATCTTCTGCTGCGGCTGAAGGACAAGAGAATTACCGGCTGCCAGATCTTTAATGGTCACCCAATTTGTGCAGACTCCTTGGCCCCCGGCGCTGCACTGCCGGTGGACGGAGACCACCCAGCTGCCATTGCGCAGATCCCTGGCCAGGATGTGGCTGCAGGGCGCGTACTTGAACTCGGTGCCGTCGAAGGTGGTGAAGGTCTTGCCGCTGATCTCGCACACGTCGTCCTTCGTGGGCCTCAGCACGCAGGTGTATTTGTGGCAGTCGCCAGCCTTGGCCGTGGACAAATCCAACTCGACGTCGTACTTGTCAGGGCACTTGGGCTCCACACAGACCACTGACTCGTTCTTGTTGACCACCTTCGAGGGAATGGGGACACAGGTGAACTCACTGCACTCCTCCTCCTGTCGGTAGTCCACCTCGGTGGTCGGCCTGGAGAGCAGCTCTTCGTGGGAGGTGATGACCTTTGTTTTGGTGATCTTTTCGCCGTCGTCGACTATCGACACGTGCTTGGAGTAGGAGAACATTTTCGACATTTTGCGGGCCTTCTTCTCGATGATCTTGATCTTCATCTGGGCCGGGCACTCGGGCACCGGGCAAGTGATAACCACGGCTAAAAGAGTTCATATAAATTTCGGGCTTCTCTGGGATCTTTCCAGGTCAACTTACTCTCGTTCTTCTCGTGCTTCTGTTCGGGTTCCACGGTAAAGGAGTCATGGCAGCTGTCGTCCTCGTCGTCGGCGCAATCATGCTGCCCGTTGCACCACCAAACCGCAGGTATGCAGTCGCCGCTGGAGGGGCACAGGCGATGCATTTTAGGGCAGGGCTCGCACTTGCAGAAGCAGCCGCTGTCCATGACCGGACGGAGCTCGCCCTCGCAAGGCGGGCACTTCTTGGGCTTGCAGTTCTTGTGGCCTCCCAGCACACAGACGCACTCCTCGCAGGCCGCATTCTCGAACTTCGAGCCGATCGGGTACGTGACGAAGTTCTCGACGCAGGGGCAAAGGTTCTGCCGGACGCAGTTGTTGCCGTCCCAGAAGAGTTGGTCCCGGCACTTGCAGTCCCCAGCGTCGGCGCCCTGGACGGCCAGGCCTTCGCAAATGTTGCACTTTCTGGAGGTCTCCACCTCCTGGATTTCCTCCTTGACAATGGCTGTAGGGAGATAAAGAGAGTGAGCATTCAGCCGGTTTTTTAGGGGCCGCGACTCACGGTAGGGCTTGTAGCAGCCCAAGGGCTCGATGCGCATGTTGATGTTCCTCTCCCATTGGGCGGGCTGGAGCTTGAGGTACTGGGTGACTATGGGCTTTTTGAAGTAGTGAATGCGTTCGGTTTCGGAATCCACGTTGGCCTCGAAGATGCGCGGCTTGCCATCGTACCAAAGGACCTTGTTCCAAATCACTTTGTTCTTGGAGAAAAGGACTTTGTAGCCGCTGACCCAGCCGTCGGGGCCGCCCTTGGTGATGAAGCCGGAAATGTTGCGAGGCTCCAGGAAATCGAAGACAATGTATTCGTTGGGCGTGTTGGCTAGCGGGCGCCAGCCCACCGGAGACGACAGCTTCAGCAGGTCGATGAGTGGCGGTTTCTTGGCCGGAGCTGGCTGCTGCCACAGACTGCTGGCCTTGACCTGTTGGTCCTTCAAGCTGCCAGACTGAACACCCATTTGGTCTGTGCATTCGAGCTCCAGCTTCTGGGGTCGTTCGGTAGAGGAAGTAACGATAACCGCAGGAGTCGTGGGTTTTGTAGATTCCCCACACACCAGGAGCTCCACGCGCATGGCGATGGACCCGTGCCATTTCAGTGGGTAGATCCTTAGCGACGAAGCCTCCACTGGGATTTTGAAAAGCGTCTTCACCGCTGCTCGCGAGTCCAGTGGACCAGTAAACATTTGCGGCTTGTCTGTCTCGTCCACGAGGTAGTGGTAGGCAATGCCGTCGTGGCTGTGCAGGATCTGGGCCAGAGTTTCAGTTGGAACCGTTTTTTTTATTCAACCTATTATCCTTACCTTGAATAGAGTCACATAATTGTCAAAGTCCGGGCTGCCGGCCATAATCACACCGTAGAAGGGCTCGGGCTGGCCGAAGTTCAGCTCCAGGTACTGCATTTGGTCGTTGATGCTCGGGGACCAGCTGCTGCAGAGCTCGACTGTGGGGCGCAGGCGTGCCTGGTGCGGGGCGTGCTCCGGTCCGAGCTTAGAGCTGGCGTTGAACACGCTGTCCGGCAGGGAGAGCGGGCCATTTTCGATCTTCGGCACGAGTCTAAAAATGTCAATACGATTGAGCAACTAGAGCGGCTAATTGGGTAAATTATCGAATTTCTCTGTCCGCTTTGAACTTTGCAGGGTTGCATCGGACACTCCAATGAACAGCTGGCACTTGTCGATAAATCGATTTCGGTAACTGTGGCGACAACTCTACTCACCGTTCTGGCGCGCAATGCAGCGGAGGTGTCACCGTCACCGGGAAAACAGTCACCGGAGCCTTCGGCGTAGCATTTGGCAGGGCTGCAGAAGCAAATCATTTCAGAATTAAACTCGAGTGACTGCGGCACTACTTACGCTCTGGCGGCTCCGGGTTGTTGCTCACGCAAGTAAACGCATTGTCGATGCACTGACAGGCCTCGATGTCGCTGGTGACCAGCTGATGCGGCTGGACATAGAGCTCCGCCTTGTCCATGCAAGGACAGTCGTCGGCATGCACACAGGTGTCCTCGTCCCGCCAGTATTTGCCCTGCTGGGGGCAGTTCGGTCGGTAACTGTCCACGCAGCCAGGCTTGCAATGCTCGCCGGGCTTGCACAGGCCGCGCTTGCGCAAGATACTGCCGTAATAGTGGCAGGTATGCTCGCATTGGTTGGCACACTCGGTGAACACCTGGCCGGAGGGGCAGCCCTCCTTAATCGGCTCTGGGGACTTCTGGCCGCAGGTGGGCTTCATTTCCTGGACCACTCCAATGTGGTCGCAGGTGAAACTCGACGGGTTGAACATCATGAACTCGCCGCAGGTCTTCTCCACATAGGTGAAGCCTCCGCCCATTTGGGAGGTCTGGGGCTGGCAGTGCAGGAACTTGTGGCAGTCGCCGGGGTACTCCTTGTACTCCGCCGTCACTTTGTCGCAATGATAGCCGATCTGAGGCCTTTCCGTAACCTTGGTTACCTCGGTCTCTGTGGGGTCGCACTGGCAGAAGGCCCTCAGCTCGTAGTCATGGCATTTGCCAGTGCAGACCAGGCCGGACTTCAGGTTGCACACCACATTCTCGTCCATCTGCTCGGGTGGCTCGTGGGTGTGCCGGACCCGGCACTCCACCTTGCTCATAAACTCCTTGGTGCAGGTGCCATAGACGCTCTCCAAGCTGTTGTAGCGCGGCAGCCTCTCTTCGTCATTGAGCCGCACGGTCTTCTCGCTGCTGTCGCTGTCCTTGTCCGTCCAACGGGTCCAGCCCCGAACGCACTTGGTTTGGTTCTGCGTGGCCATCGGCGGATGGGCCGTGGTGCCCTCGACCAGCGGTGCGGGGGTGCCTGGAATCTGCACCGGCTCAAGGCACTTGACCCCGCTGCAGATCTCCTTGCGCTTCGAGCAGCGGCAGGTGGCGCAGGAGTCGGTGTATGTGACATCGCCCTCGTAATACGTTACCCCCTCCTTGATCATGCACACGGGCTTGCAATCGGCCTTCCGCACGCACTCTTTGAACGAGTCGTTCAGGTAGATGAAGCCCTCCTCGCAGGGCTTCAGATGGCAGCCCTCGAAGCAGTTCTCCCGGTTGCACATGCGCTCTGCGATGCCCTGATCCAGGAAGTTGTCGCAGGTCTCCACCGCACAGGCCGGCGTGCAGGCCTGGTAGTCCGAGCAGTGCGGGTCGCATTGCATGGCTAAAGAAACCCCGTTAAAAGGAAGGCCTTATTGAATGGCAACTGCAAGTCTACTCACGGCAGAAGTGCTGACTGCGCCACCGAACGTTGCTGCCCTTCTGCGAGCAGGCGTAGGCATAGGCAGCCACCGCCGAGCACAGGCACTCGCAGTCCCCGCCCTGGTCGCAGGCGCAGGTGTCGAAGATGCAGCGCTTGAGGAACCGCTCCAGCGGCACCTCCGTGTGGCACTCCGCAAACACCTCCGACTTGAGCACGCCGCACTTGAGCTGGGCCCAGGTTTCGCGCTCGGGGTGCTGCTTGCAGGCATCGATGGGGGGCTGGGGGACCATGCAGTGGGGCTGCTTCTTCCAGGCATGGCCGAAGAGCATGGGGCTGATCTCGGAGCCCAGGGAAGGGGTCTGCATGTCGTCCAGCCCGTTGCCGTTGTAGTTGCCGCACAGGCCGGCCACCTTGGTGCGCCACTCGTTGCCGAGCTTGACGTAGACGCGGGTGCCCTCGTCCCACTTCACTTGAAGTTTCAGGGCAATGACCTCCACGACGATGAACAGGCCGGCCTTGTAGATGTGGAAGGCGCTGTGGCCCTTGCTGTTCACGCTGTCGCGCAGTTCTGCGGGGAACTCAACGATTATAAGCCGCATTGAAGGCACTCAGACTTACTTTTTATGGTGGACTTGTCGGGATCAGCATTATAGCCGGAATTGGCGCTGAGCTGCAGCGATTCCTCTACGCGGCCAGTCACCGATATTTCCAAAGACTTCGAGCAAGTCACTCCCATCGTTCCGCACAGCACGTTCTGGATTGTAATGCTGAACCCGTCGCCATTGTCAAACACGCCCTTCGACAGGACATAGTCACAGGCGCCCTAGACGACGGCAGAGATCATAAATCGACCGCTGGGGAGTTGGGGGCTTGGCTTACCTGGAAGTCGAACTCGTGGCCGTCGTAGGTGGTGAAATGCGAGTCTCCCCAGACGCTGGCAGGGTTAAATAGAATCAGTGGAAAGCCCGCTGGACAGCGGCTTGGCCATTCTCACCTGCAGGTGGACTCGCAGCCGTTGGTCGAGCACTTCCAGTTGCCAGCCTGGCACACGCACAGGTTGCAGTCCTCCTTGATCTTGTCGCCGTCGTCGTAGCTCTTGCCCGCGTGATGGCAGGAGCAGTTCGTGGCCAGCACACAGGCCTCCCGCGAGGTGTCGAACACGTAGTCCTCCATGCACACACAGCCGGGCTGGCACTCTGTGGTGTCCGAGGTGTACTTGTCCATGTTCTTGCAGGTCTTTGGCTCTCGGGGGGCGCACTTGTTGAACTCGGCGTAGGGCTGCTTGGCGCATTTGGTGCGCAGCTCCGAGGAGGGTGGGTAGCGCTCTTCGTCGCCCGCTTCGGCATCCTGGCAGTCCCAGATGCCGTCGGTGCAGGTGCAGAGGTCGAGGAATTTCTCGCCGGGGCGGACCTCTTTGTAGCCGGGGCCGAAGCTCATGCCGTCGAAGTTGCAATGGCACTTGGCCTGGGGCACGCAGACGCCGTCCTCGTTGAGGTACTCGCCATGCGGGCAACGGCAGCCCTCCACGCACTTGCGGCTGCAGGAGTTCTTCCCTGGCAGGTCGTCGCAGGTCAACGCGCAGCCGTCTCCGCATTCGTCAAAGATCTGGCCCAAGGGACAGGTGACAGCTGCCAAGATAGAGGCTAATTAGAAACAGGAGGGCTGGGGGTCCTAAATCCTTTACTCACCGCACTCCTTGATGGCCATGCGCCAGCCGGTTTTGATTCCTTGCCGCATACACTCAGTGCCGTAGGCCGAGAGGATGGGGCAGAAGCACTTGGAGAGGTCGTCCTTGGTGCAGGCACAGGTGTCGTACAGGCAGTCCTCGTAATACTGCTCCGGCTCCACTGTCCAGTGGCAGTCAAGGAAGACGTCCTCGGTGATCCAGGCGCAGTGCTTCTCGGCCACCTCTCGCTTCTCGGGGTTCGAGCTACACGGGTGCGGGCCGGTCTTGGTCTCGGCCGCGAACTGACAGGTGTCCTTTGTGCGCCACTTGTCGGCAAACGGCTCAATGGCCGTCTCTACATCGCCCTCAGGAGTGAGGAAGTCGTCTTGGGTGTTGGAATTGAAGGTCCCACACAGCCCCTGGGTCTGGCCGCGCCACTTGGGCGAGGCATCAATGTAGACCCTGGAGGCCCCGTCCCACCACACGCGAATGCCATTGGCGAACTCCACGCTGAGAAACGTAGAGCTGGCCCGCCTCAGCAGCACCTCCCCCACGCCCAGGACCTTAGGCAATTTGGCAATGGGCTTGTCGTTCACTAAGGTAATCAGGCCCTGGTCCAGTTTGATGGTTGCTGGGGTGCCGTCCCGCAAAACGAACCGCAGGGTCACCGACTTCGTGCACGACGGATCGTCGGGGGCTTCCAGGTTCAGCGCCTCGGACAAGGCCCCTGAGCAGGCCACATTCTCGGCCTCCACCGACAGGTTGTCCGTCTTCAGAAGGTAGTAGGAACATTTACCCATGAAGTCGAAGCGCTTGCCGTCAAAGGTCTGGTAATGGGGGTCACCGATGGCCCCGCAGCGGGCGCCGCACAGCTCCTCCGTACACTTCCACTGGCCGCCCTTGCAGGTGCAGGTGTTGCAATCCTTCTTGACCGTGGCGTCCGGCTTGAACTCCTTGCCGCGCAGGCTGCAGGGACACAGCTCTCGGGTTATGCAGGCGTCCTTGTATTGGACCGTGCTTTCCGGGCAGAAGCATCCTTCGTTGCACTTGCCTGACTTTGGAGTCACGGCCGACAGCTCCGAGTCGCAGGTGGGCTCCACTTCAGGGCCGCAGGCATGGTAGACCCGTCCAAAAGAGCAGCTGATGGCTGGGGGTAGAGATACAGAAATTAGTTGTCTTTTGACCCCAGGAGTAAGGAGGCTTACGGCAGATCTCCAAGTTGCGCCAGCCATGCTCCATTTTGACCCCGCGGAAGGCGCACTCCTTGGCCAGCATGGCCAGAGCGTCACAGTTGCAGCTCTCGGGATGCTCCTGGTTCGCGCAGTTGCAGTAGTCGGCCACACAGGTCCTCACCAGGGCGTCGAAGTTGAAGGGCTTCAGGCAGTCGCCCAGCTTGTCGTTGGTCAGCAGGCGCTCGCAGACCCTGACTGCCTTGGCCAGCTTGCTTTGCTCGCAGGTCTCAACGCCAAGGACCAGTTCGACGTAGCTTTCCACGCGGCAAAGCTCCGACGGGTCCTTAACTCGCCAGGCATCGGTAAAGGCCTTCACAGTTTCCAGCTTCACGCCGCTTTTCGAGATGAAGTCGTTCTTGGCATCGCCGTCTAGGGACCCGCAAAGGCCACCTACTTTGGACCAAAGGGCTGGGCTAGCCCACACCGAGATGTACTGGTAGCGGTCCCAGTCGATTTTTAGGCCAATGGATTCCAGATCGATCTGGACGTGCTCCGCCACGGGCATCACCTTCATGCCGATCACCTGGACGGGCAGGGGCAGGTTCTTGGCTGGAGTCGACAGGCGCACAGTGCCATCTGGGAGAGAGCGGAGATCAGGATGACAGTCTTTTTGGGTAGCTCGGACTTACTCAAATTCTCGAAAGTGTAGAGCACCGACTGCCAGAGTATCTTTAGAGAGTGAGCGCAGCCATAGCCCGAGCCGTAGGGACAGGC
Organism: Lissocephala sabroskyi; assembly: GCA_037075105.1. Lineage (NCBI taxonomy): Eukaryota > Metazoa > Arthropoda > Insecta > Diptera > Drosophilidae > Lissocephala > Lissocephala sabroskyi. The sequence goes on from JBAMCP010000037.1 coordinate 13,907, forward strand.
CTTGAGGACCACATCGAAAGTGCCGTCAACTTTGTCGGTAATCAGCGTGTGTGAGCAGGACAAGGGAGCCCTGAAAATGAAGGAATTGAAGTCCTTTTTGTGAGGGTTCTTGGCTGCATTTGACTCACTTGAACATGAGGCCGTCGAAGGTCTTCAGATTAATGCCGCCCCAAGTGGTGCAGAGGGCCGGCTTCGGGGACTTGTCTATGATCACGTCCACCTCTGAGGTCATGTAGAGGGAGTAGCTGCCTGGGCTCGCAACCGTCTCCTCGGAGGACCACCACTCCTATAAAAACAGCCACAAATTAAGTCACTTCTAGCTTTGCTAGGGCGTTGGTGGCTTACGCTCTTGTGCTCATAGTCCTTGTACCTGGCCAGGAGCATGAGCAGCTTTTCTCGCTCGCTCATCATGGCATAGCCGCCGCTATAGCCACCATTCATACTATAGCCAGCCTGCTGGGTGAACCGCTGGGACGAGGACACCTTTGAGATGCGAAAGCCAGGAGCTGCAAAAAGGACCATTCAGTATTCAGCTTCCAACGAACTCACACACCTCACACTCACGGTAAATGCACTTGGGCAGCGGTGTCGGCTTATAATAGCCGTCCTGATAGGCACAACGGTACTCAATGTCCAGACGACCCTGGACTTTAACTCCCGGAGCTTCCGGGCAACTCAGCGTGCAGCGGGCCTCTTCCGTTTCAAAGGCACACTTGTAGTTACCGTTGAAGTTTGTCTTGGTCACATTGCAGGACGCAATACCTAAACATTTGCTCAGTTTTAAGGATCGAGATGAAAGGACGATCTACTCACTGTGTTGGCAATGCGAGCCTCGGTGCAGTTTAGAGCATTCGCAGACATTGAAGCTGATGCATTTGCCGCCGTTCTCGCAGGCTGGCGCGCAGGTGGCTGTAAAGGCATTCAAGATGAGGTCCTGTTGAAGTGAAGAACGCGATTCTACCTACGTCCACAGTCTGGTGGCTGGGCCTGCCCCGAGGCCGTGTGGATCCACTGGCCGTCGATGCACTGGATGTTGGCTATGCTGCTGCCATCGGGAAACTGGAACCCCCGCATGCACTGGGCATTGCATACACTGCGTGTGAGAAGTCTGGTTAGAATATGCCGAGGAGAGTGGATGCCACTTACTTGTTGCGGCAGGCGACCTTGGAGTTCCTGGGCACCGGAGGCCTTTGGGCGCAGACCGACTTCTTGTGCTGGCACAAAGGACCTAAAAAGTTCTCTGGGCAGCGGCACACGCCAGTCTCGATGCAGATTCCGTTGTTCTCGCACGGCGGAAAGCATTGGGCTTGGCAGGCCGGCACTTCGTTGTAGATTGAATCACGGATGATCCAGGCGCCTCCAATGCAGGCGATTTGAATGAGCTTGCTGCCATCGGGGAAGCCCAGATGGCCGGGGCAGCTCAGGTCGCAGTAGCCGTTGGCGCATTGATAATGGACATCCTGGGGCAGCGGAAAGGCGGGGCACCGTCCGTTCGCCTCGATCTGCTGGCGGGCATTAAGCAAAAAGTCCTGAGTGCGCGAGGCCGCAGACCTGCAGGAATCAATGAAAAGTATTCTAAATTGGAAATGGGGAAAACTTACCCTTTGCCCATGCCAAAGAAACCGAGCATGTTGTTTAGTTGCTGCCGCCTGAAAATCAAAGGACTTTGGACTCATTTCGGTTTTTATGATTTCTGTCTATTTACCCTGTAGTTTTGATGCCCATTAAAGGTCCACCGCCACCGCTGGAGTGTGCGTTGCCACCACCGCCGGCGCCGCCGTACGAGCCACCGAATTGGCCGGCTCCCAAATTAACGCTTCCCAAAAAAGGAGGAAGTTGTAATCTCATTTCCTTTGGGCTGGGGAAGCTGATCGTGTGAGCTTACCTCATGCCGGGCATCTGCTGCTTGGTGAAGAATATGTGGCGTTCGGGGCGCTCCTTATCAACCGCATCCGGTGGGGCTTGAGCCAACGGACTGTGCAAAAATTTGATTGAAGAGAATTTACACAACGTTGAGATAAGAATTTCAAATGCCTAACCTCGGCGACTTTATTAAGTAATTTAAATTAATATGGGTCAGTTATTCCTAAATGGATTTCAACGAATAACGTTAATATTTAAATAATTCTTTAAATCGACAGCAATATTTGAGATCATTAAGATTTTTCTTGCTCATAACCCTGAAAAAGGTTGAGAGCTTAGCAGTCAATTTGAGGATCGAATGATACAGAGAAGGAGCAATGCAAGGGTAGGAAATCTCTCATCTAGAGAGTGGCTCTCTACCACTCATTTTAAGATCGTTTAACTCTAAAGGAAAAGGCTTCCTGGGCTATAACCGCCAGCGAAAACGGTCCATTAAATTCTAATTCTCATATTTTCACAACTACGTAATAAAATACACACAAGCTACGTTGTTATTAATATGTTTTAAAATTATTCGCCCTAAATCATTAATAAATTATAATTTTTTTTTTAATTTTCGTTTCAGGAATCTGAAGGAAATTCACGTTTTCTTTAGCTTGCTCGCTGTGCCCTCAAAGGTAGGCAATACAAATTTTACTTTGACCTCAAAATTGAAACGATCCCAAGAATTATTTACGTTTTAACTAAATAGGTTGAGATTTTGTTTTATTGAAAGAAAATCCCTTACTTAATATCAAGATCATCGTCTGCGCCAAAGACAATGTCTCCCTCGTCTGCTTGGAGGCCGTTAAAGGCCAACAGCCACAGGAAAAGACAAATTCCAGGGGTCGCCATGGGTGTTTGCTCAAACGCGAGGCGATTTCATTGGACACAACGTAAAATTCGTTTAAACACTTGCTGGGAATCTTGAGGTGACACTGGTAATCCTTCAAAGTATCCTGGATATCACTTTACAAACAAAATATATTATTTTTGGGGATTCCGTGTGTAACTTTGATCGGCAGAAAGACGAAGAGACCACAACGCGCGCGCGAACGCAACTAACTAAAACTGCCGATCCCTTGTGCCTTTTTATAGGCAGAGATGAGTTTATCGCAGAATTCAGCGATTGCCAAGCAGAAGGCCAGCATCGCCCCAAGTGGTTCAAGTGCGCAGTTTAAAATTCACTTTTCACAAGTCCGGTTACTTTATCGGGACCCATTAAGCTTAGCGTGCTATAGTCAGTTTTTGATAAATTTTTCGCTTTGCATAATCCAAATTTGGCGTTTCCGCTCCTCATATCAGAGGCCAAGCAGGAATAGAATTTCGATCGCTTGAATAATCAAGCAAAGCCAAATTTAGAATACTGAAGAATTAACGCTCTCCCAGAATCGCTGAATGCTGAATACTTCGCCAAGATTTAGCTATCAGCTAATATGCCCTCCTGTGCACCCGCAGTGGATGCGGTGCTAATCTAGTTTCGCTTTTGTGAATGAGTTCAGCCACCGAGGGATTTTTCTAGAGCAGAAACTATGAATAGAAACGTGACTTTGAGGAAATTTAAAGATATGGAATGTAGTTCGCAGAACGTTTAAATAGAATCCATAATTTTTATAAGAGAGGCTTTTTGTCGACTACAGCGCGAATTGTACCCTCGGACTTTTCGGCTTATCGAGGGCAATAGAATCGCAAGGCAATAAAGTTTGCCCTGAGTCGTCCATTGGGTAATTAGCCGTCTAAGCCTTCGTCTAATGCACAAGAGCAAAATAAATTGGAGAGCAGGCAATTTCGCCGTCTGCATCCAAATGCGCATGCAAATTTGTGGGCGCATTTCAATCTTTGGATCTGTGAAATATGCGATTCGAGGGCCGCGCTAATTGCAGCTGATAAATACCAACCGTGCCACCATAATTACGACAGCCAGATTAGTAGTCCTGGCACTTAATTGTTGGCCAGGCCAGGCTCGCCGGCGATTTTAATTATGCGCCGTCTTAGACGCTCTCCTTTGCGAGTCCTGCATATTCATTGCAAGTGGAGCTGCGGAGAAACTTTGTCCACCAGGTGGACAGAACCGATAAGAAAAACCACCGGCCATGTGGATTTTTTTTTCATCAGTTTACCCGAGAAAAGTTGTCAAATTTCGTTTCAGTGCCAGGGTATTTTGGGCTTTGAAATCAGTTCTGTCTTGTGTTTCGGACTGAAAACATCTTTTGTTTTAGAGCAAAAAAAATTTCTCGTAAATTTCAAATTTTCTTTTCTATTTTTTTTTTACTTAAAAATTCTAAAAAAAATTATGGATTACAACGGCGGTCCCGGACAATACACTCCCATTGATGCTGGCTATGAGAACTGCCCTGAGGTTAGTTGAATAAGTGGTTCAATTGAAAGTGGTTAACAATGAGATTCTTACCAGGCTTACCAGGCATACAGCCAAATTGGCATGAATGGTCAGGGATACGAAGATCCGCGTGGCTATGGCCAAGGCCAAGGCCAAGGCAACCAACAGTGGGCTCCTGAAGAGGCCAGGGGTGGCCAGACCAGCTCGGCGGCTTTCGGAGGTCCTGGCTACCGCAGTCCCTTGCGGTACGAAAAGGTTCTCAAGGAACTTAACTCTCGCAACGGCCTTCAGTAAGTGGACAGAAGCGCAGTTGGGTCAAAATCATCCATGGTTTTCTTCTTTAGTTCGCCAACGGAGCGCTCGGCTGGCATGGGCAATGGCCGTGGAAATGGTGACTACTGCAGCTCGCTGCCGGGTCTTGGGGGTGGACTCCATCAACAAATGGGTCAGCGTGGGGCTCCGCAAAGGAATCCATGGTACTGATTGGCCGTCCCGACTCTGGCCTGAACTTTTGATGACTTGGAAACTGTCTCTTTCATCCGTTAAGATGTATTTATTTTGACAGAAAATAAAAGCTCGACTACGAATGAAAGTTGATTGATGGGTGGGCTCCTCTTAGCTCAAAGCAGGCTGTGAGTTTCCAGCATTTTCGACTGACCGACAATCAGTTCTCAGAGGCAAAGCATTTCGGCAACAAGTAAAAATTCTCTTCACTTTTTTTTCCCTCTTTCTATCCCCGCAATGGACTACAACTTCTTGAACAACTATGAACTGCCAGGGATTGAGAGCTTTTACCCTGAGGTGAGCAGCCCAAGCCCCTGATATTTTAGGTGATTTTTGATTTGACTTCTCCGACCAGCTCGGTGGCGCCGCTAATCAAATAATTCAACCAGCTGCGCCGGTCCAGCAAATACAACCGCAACAGCAGCTACAACAGCAACCGCAATACGCCCAGAACAAACCCACAATAAATAGACAGCAATGTGGGATGGCAGGAGATGGCGGGCCGTCCTTCAATCCTGTGATCCATGGAGGCACGAGTGCGGCTGCCTACCGGGCGATGGTTCGCCGCCAGAAGCTCATTAAGGGCATGTACTCCCGAAACGGACTCAAGTGGGTCGACAGCTTGGGTGTTTAATTTTCGGGTCCTTACTTTGTTCTCTTTTGTAGCTTCCCCGGCGATCCGGCCTCAGTGTTAAGTGGAGGTGATGCCGGCCGAAACGGTACCCAGTACTTCGGTGGTAGAAAGCTTAGTTTTTGAAATTTCCCTCTTTAATTTGTTCTTTTACCCATCTACGCAGGCTCGAATGTCGTCGGACACGGCATGGCAGTCCAGGGCAACACGCAGTACTGGCAGTAATGAATTTTATCTATCGATGTAACTAAATTTTTAATTCGAATAAATCAAATCGCGTACCGTGACTCTAAGCCGAAAAAAAGCTTTAATGCCTCGCAGTTTATTTTGGGGCCGATCTTCCATTTTCCTTCCTCCCGTCTCTCCATTTGGGCAGAATTAAAATCTACCCCTCACTGTACCCCTTACCCGAACCCGATCCGAGTATAAACAATATTTTGGCGAGCTAAAGCGGCAACCAAATGTTGGGACTGATTAGGCATTGCAGTTTGGGCAGATTTACCCCTTCTCTTTTTTAAGAATACATGATATAATCGATTCCGTGGCGATATAAAGAGGATATCCAAACGTTGAGGTACAACAATGTCGGCAGCACCGAAATGTAAATATTCTCCTTACCCAAATTTAAGGGTACAGGGTATAATCGATATTTTGGCTAAAGGCAATCCAAATGTTGGGGTATTGCAATTTGGATGGTATCAAAATGTAAATATACCCTTACCCTCATTTAAGGGTACAGAACACTGTCGATTTCTTGGCGATCTAAAGAAGCAAATCAAATGTTGGGGTGGTATTCCAATTTAAGCAGATGAATTAAGAAAATATAAATACCCCCACCTTTTTTAAAAGGTACAGGGTATAATTGATATTTTGGCGAGTTAAAAAGGCAATCCAAATGTTGGGGTTGTTGGGGCGATTCGTGCATTTGCCTGCCGTCAAATCGTTGAAAATCCTCCGGCCCATTAAGGAGTCGGCTTTTGCGAGAGCGCCGGATGCGGGAGGCAAAGGCGAAGTTAAGGCCGCTTCCGGGTAATTAACGTGTGTTTTATGACCCCGTGCTATTGCAGGAGAGCGTCCGCCTCGGCCTGTCGACTGGCAGCAGAGCCCAATGAAGGATTAAAACAAGAAAGATGTGCAAATAAAATATTTTACAAAACCGGACAACGAGGACAACTTTTGCCCGAGTGGGCTGAGCTTCGACGACTCTTCCCCTCTCCTCGGAAGGCTGTGCCCGGACGGGACATGTCGATGGTGGGGCGACGGTCACAAAGGAAAAACTCTGACGACGTTTGCCAAACAATAGAACGCAGGACGAAGCCGAGGATGCGGCCCACACGCCGAATCGGAATCTGGGAACCTGGGACACTGCAATGGACAGAGCGCCCAACTGCCAGGACGAGCGGGTGGGGGAAGGGGCTGGAGAGCATTGTCAAAATAAATCAATCGGTTTTATGCTCTTCCTGCTGTACTATTTGTATGGCTGTTTTGTTATTTTGTTGCCGTCAGTGGGGTGGGCCATCCTGGCCGGGGACGCTGCGCTGCACCAGCTTGTGGTGGCATAAATCAGTTGGTCGTCGGACCCATTTATGAAAGGATAAAACCGCATACATTTGGCTCCCTTCGTCCCGGTGGCTCATAAAAATGCAGCAGCGCCGAAAAAAAGAACACAAATTCCTCCAGCCAGGGATGGTCAGGTCAGACCAACTGCCTCCGCCTGCGCGTTCGCCCCGCCGTGTTTGATTTATCTCGAAAGGAATTAAGATGTCTCAAAAGTTGCAAACGAGAAACATTAAAACGGCCCGGCCATCACCAGGCTTGGTGGCTCCAAGGAGCTTCTCATAATCGTTCACACTTCCTTGGCGGCGGGACGGTGGTGACAAAGTTTGGAGCGTTTTACGGGGTTGTCTAAAGTGATTTCCTCTTAGACTTTTCAGAAACTTTCACCCCAAAGGTGTTTACCCTAGCCGCCCACACATGCCAGCCAGCTGGACTCTAATGAAGCTCCCACCTCCCGTCTGGGGTCTTGTGTGCCCTCGGCCGCAACTCTTTAATCCCCAATAACTTTTAAGCAAGTGACTTTGCCCAGCCGAAAGTGTCAAGATTCATCACCAAAGGGCTGCCCTTTTTGGGTTTATCTGCAATCCATTAAAGCAATTTGTTTTGTGTCATATTTTTATTTTTGAATTTGATTTTTAAATTTAGCACTTTGAATTTAGTAAGACGACACAACCGGCGACAGGCTAAGTTTTCAATACCAGGGGTTTGGCTGGACAGCTCCGCGTCTCGGCATCATGTCAGGCTCGGCCAATCCCATGCCTAAAACAAGAAAATTAGGATCCACATCCCTCAGCGGCTAGTAACCTCAACTCACCAGGCAACGAATTGCAGTAGCCTGCGTTTGCACGAGGATTGCCCGAGATGCCAGCTGACCGCTCTGTGGGCGAGCTGCAGAAAACGCGATTACTTCGGACCGCCACGTCCATACAATCGCATACTCACTATAAACCGTTGCGGGAATTGAGTTCCCTAAGTACCTTGCCGTAGCGGAGGGGACTGCGGTAGCCGGGTCCGCCAAAGGAGGCGGCGCTGCCCTGACAACTCCTGTTCTCTTCGTGGCCAAATTGTTGTCCGTAGCCGCCACGGTAATCCCCATAGTTGGGGGTTAGTTCCATCTGGCTATATGAGGCCTGCAAGTGCGAAGGTCACAAGGGCACATCACTCAACAAAAGTCACGGCCACTTACCTCTGGGTAGCCTTCGTAGCCGGTGTGCATTGATGGGCAATTGTTGACGTACTCCATTTTGTAAAATAGTTGTAAAAAAATTGAATCGAAAAAAAAAAATTCAGAATTTTTATAAAATTTTTGTTTTTTTTTATAAATTTCCTAGATGTTTATGGTCCGAAAGGCCGAAAAATACTGATTTTGGATTGAAAGAGTTCGTCCCAAATCTCATTGACGTCCGAAAATCAAGGCTAACGTGATCAAAAAAAAAAAACTTACCCAAGAATTCAGAGTTGCTTTGTGGAGCTGATATCCGCCATTTTGAGTTCCGCAGGGTGTAGGGGTGGGTGGCTAGAAAGTCAAAACTAACGACAATGGGTAGATATCCTGTTTAAGGACTCTGCCCATTCCCGAAAGTCGCTCGCTCATATTTAGTTTGTCGCCTCGTATAGAAAGTGGCGGTGTCATAAATTAAAACTTAAACTTTTGGAAATGTCAAGTATAAAACGGTAAATCTCCGCACACACCGAACCGCACACACACCCATACACCCGCCTGTTGGAAATGAATTGCTGCTGCAGCAGCAACGGCAGCAAAAGGCGTCCATTGAATGCGCATGTTTCGGCCAAAGGGCCCCAGGGAGGGGCGACTCGGGCTGACGGGCTGGTGGGCCGGACGACTGACTGCCAAAGGAACCAGCTGAAAAACTACAAGCCACCAAGAAATAGCCCAACAACAGCAACACCATAAAATAGGGGAAAACTCCACCCGTTTCATATAAATTCTGGTGGGTGGGTGGACGGGCCAACTTACAGATTATCCGCATTTAGTTGTAAAGGTTCGCAGTGCCCAGTGAAATGTGTTGTATTTCATTTTCAGTTTTCGGCTGCTGCTGCTCCTTTTGCATCTGCTTCTGAAGGATGAAAGTTTGTCCATTGGAGTTGCATTTGTTGTTTTTTCTTTTTCTAAAGGGGCAGGGCCGTGGCTGTCAATGATTTCAAATTGATTTACTTTCACTGGCGTTTTGACTGCTTCGCCTCATCCTCCCTTTCCGGTGTGTGCATAATTTTGTGGTTTCTGTTCATTTGCAATAAATTCCAATCTACCCCAAAGCAACATTGACTGCTCCACTCCTCTTTCTTTTCTAATTTCTAATCATCATAAAATCTGATTATCGTTTCCATAATTTGCCGTCGAAAACTTGACACATTAAGCGGTCCGTAGTCCACGATCCGCGGTCCGGTGGCAATTTACTACTTTCGCGGCGAAAACATTTAAGTAAAATTTATGAAAATTAAAAAAAACGAAACAACTTTTTGGTCATTTGAAAATTTAATTGATCGCATAAAATTCCCTCCAACAAATTGGGGGTGATTTCCCCAGGCCCATCACTCCCGCCCCCGTCTGCGATTTATGTCGATTTGTTTTTCGGACCATCCACGGTGCTTGGCAGTCTGCGGGGCTTGTCTCCAACCGAATGAGGTGTAACCGCGGCTATAATCAAATTTCTTTTTACTGATAGGCCGGGGGAAACTTGGGAAAACGACCGCCGTAATTCGAAACAACTCTCAAACTTCATTAACTTATTGTCCTTGCCCCAACGTGGCTGGGTCACGGAGTTGGAGCTTAAAATAGAAGCTAAAAATTTAAGCAAACAAAACACGAGAAATCATGAGCCCACAGTTAGACTACAAAAACCGAATAACGGTTAAAAAGTCAATAAAACTTGGAGCCCGATTTTCGAAAATGTTCCATTCCCGAAAGAAACGATTCAATATGCTTTAAAAAACCGAGTATTTTCCCAAAAATGGCGTTTAAGGAGACCCAGGGGAAGCAGAGTTGGGCAGTAGAATTGGGTCTGAAGAACGACCTAAAGGCGTTAAAAAAGAAGCAGTTGATTTTTATGTTAATGGTTTTTTAGAATGATCTGAGTTGAAAAGTGAGTACTTAAATACAAAAAGTCGCTTTATAAATGTTTATTGAAAGGACAACAAAAAAGTCTCGCAAAAGCTTTCTCCTGGCCCGTCAAAAATTAGCAGGAAGTTTAGGTTTTAAAATCAGACAACTCTCAGAGGAATTGCCTGCCACGCTTTCTTCATTGTCTGGGAGACAGCCTGGTTCACAGTGTTTATAGGATGTCAATCGCTTCTAAGAAGTTCATTTCTAAGAAGAATATCCCAGCAAAATAATCTCAATCAAACTGTGTTTAAAATCCCGTATCCCAGGGATCTACTTCCGTGCCTTCTCTCTCCCTTGGTAACCTGTCCACCACCGCCTCATAGCACCATGCGAATAATATACCATTTGGGGGCGAAAGGAAAACCAGAAAAATGCCCACCAAGGGCAACCGTCGGAGCAGGAGGTTACTGGCTGGAGGGCGGGCAGGGAAAATGTAATTTGCATTTCTGAGACTCGCAATGAACTAATAAACACACCGGAACACGAGTCCACAAATTGTCGACCGCCGGGCCTGACCTCAAGCGATGATCCCCGACGAGGGTGCAAAAAAAAGAGGTTTAGGCTTACGCAGTTCAACGGGGCGGTTGGTTGAGAAGGGCACCGGGGGGTGGGCGCATTTAATAGGCAACCGCGAATGCTCTGCTCAAATTGAAAGTTATTTAATTCAGAGGCCAAGGGGCCGGCCGAAGGTGCAGGAAATTGCCACACGACACCAACTAAGGAAGTCGGACTCGCTGGGGTTGGGGCTGCTGGGCTGTTGTTGTTTTTGGCGGGGCGAATATTCCCCGATGTTCTTTTTTTTGTAAATAAGATTCGAAAAGTTTATGCCGCTGGCTGTCAGCTAAGGGCTGGGGCCAGGCTCCGCTTCTTCGGCAGGACTCGGCTGTGTGATTGGGCAGCTTGGGTCGCGATTGCGACACTGAATATTTAACAGGCGGAAGAGGAAGCCGAGCAGCGTAAATATTCCCAGCTCATCTTAATCTATTTCCCGGCCCGCTCGCCAGCCGCAGTCTTTAAATACACAAATTTATTAATTCATAAAAGAACAGAACAAAACTTAAGCCAATCTCACAAAAAACAAGCCAAAATGTCTGCCAACAATCGTCCGCTTAGCCACTACTTACAATTTCCATGACAGGCTAAAAAAGCAGTTCACCTTACAGAGAACTTATAGGAGTTTTCAATGATGTACTCTGATGGAAGTCCTTCCTCAGCTCGAATCTGGAGTTCGAATTTTAATATTCCAATAAATTGTATATTCTTTATATTCTATATCCTATACCTTTAAGAAAGAGGTTGAATAACCGAAAATCTTTACAGCGTTTAGAAATTTTTTTTAGGTTTTATCTTAAACTTATTCTTAACGGATCAATTTATTAGGGTTTATTAAAGTTTTGTACATCCTTATCTTCCTTTTTAAAATGAGGTTAAAGCAAAAGAACACGTAATCAGTTATTATTTCGTTGCGTGTTCATATATGCAAATCTATAAATTGATAAATTGATTGCATTATTTTGAGAGACCATTCCATTTTAGGGCTTTCTTTCAAGTGATGAAAAAACACAATTAAAAAAGTTACTCCGACAATGAAATACTCTTTTCTATCGGATATTGAACTAAACGATATTTTTCGCGGTATTTTCAGTATGTCTAGGGTTGCCATACTATCTTTAAGCAGGTGGCAGCTCTCGAATTCCAATCAAATAATTCATATTCCCCGTTATTTCCAGACAATTATTGTAGGATTTAGTATCAAAAGTTATTCTAAAGATGTTCTTATATTAAATACTTTCGAAAGCCTGCAAATCTATTCCACACACTTCAAAAATCACTGCGGGTAAAAGACAATTTAAGACTGTCGCGATTCGATTCGAAAGTCTTAGGTTTATTAATCGATAGGTTCTTAGGTTCTTGTTAATAATACAAATCTATGTAGATTCTTCTTCTATTTATTCATTCGTGGCTCATCTGGTGCTGCCACCTATCCAATTTTCTTTAGGGTACGGGGTGTAAATCCAGTGCGGCCCATAATTCCGATGCGCCTTGCCAACGTTTGTGGGTTTTCAAATTCAAATGCATACAAATCTGCATAAGAACCTTGGGTATTGAATTTGGGTAGCGATTTTTAAGAGAGGCCTTCCGGGAAGCTAAGCAAATCAGTTATTTTGCTTATTGGAAGTTTTCGCTCTCGAAGTGCACTGCGAATCACGTCTATTGTTCGGAGATTGGTGGGATTGGGATTCGAATGTTTAGCGAATTTCACAAACGACTGCACTTGACTGCCAAGTCGAAGCTCCGGCTGACGGGGAAGTTTATTTTATGGCCCAAACCAGGCAGCTCCTGGGCTTCAACTAATGAGGAGGACAGGTTGGGAGGCGTCGGAGAAGCTGCCGTTCCACACGTGTGTGTAATCAAATAATTTCCAAAAAATCGGGAAATTATTACGGGCGATTTTTACAAATTCATTTTCAGTTGGCAAACTACACCAACGGCAGCCCGAACTTTGCCTGGCAGCTAGGCTGCGTTGAATGCAAAGTAGCTGGCATCGCTTCTGCTTGCCTTGCCGCTGGCCTCCCGCAGGATGTGTGGATTTTCCGGCATTTTGGTGGCTCTGGGAATCGTTCTGCTTTTGTTTATTTCTTTGAGATGCCGGCCTTCCCCACAAAATGTTTGATTGTGCCACCTACTCGGAGTCGACTCGAATCGACTTTTGTTTTCATGCAGTTGCCCGGGCTGCATTCCGAGCCAGGCAACCAACCAGTCAGGGATATGTGCTCGAGGGCGGATGGGTGGGCAGTCGTATCAATTGTGTGTGATGGTCAAAAGTCATTTCAACAGCACTAAATTATTATTATCTTTAAGAAGTTTCACATGCTCGACAATCATCCGAAAATATTTCGGACCAACGGGTAACCCAGCCAACTCAGGCAGGAAGACAAGTCCTTGGGATTTGTGCAATGGTATGGAATGTTTTGATGTTTCCCCGCAAACTTTGCCCATGCATCCTAAATTAAAATGTGAAACCTGAGGGCCACCCCAGACTCAACCGCCATAAACCAAAAGTTATAGGCCACACAAAAGGGCATTAGCATTCGACAATTGCGTGCTTTCCGTTCCTCATCTATCAATAGGCAGGAATGCTTTTAAATTTATCAAAGTTCTTTACAAATGATCCACAATCATAATATTAATATGTATATAGGCTTAGAATTCTGCTTAATTTTTTTTTTTGAAAATCAAATTGGCTTCATATCAAAAAATAATCGACACCGCGGTGCATTTTTAAAGATCCAAATAAAGATATCACCCGCCTCACTAAGTTTACATCGGGCTTTAAAAATAATCGAGAATCTTGAAGTTGCACAATCTTTGATAGGGATGCCCTCGATTCGAAGAAAATTCGATAACTCGGACCAAGAGAAATTGTCAATCGATTTACTGAAATTAAATAAATTTGTCAACGAACCTTTTAATGAGCTGGTGAAATATTACCTATAATTGTACATAAAAATAATTTACTGGCAGATTTGATGCATAATCCAAAACTGACCTCCTATCGATAACTGCAATGTTGCATTTTAAATAAGCTATCAAACAATCGTTCTTTTGGCGAAAACTCGTGTTCTATTGCGCATTTATTTCTCCCAATTGTACAATATTTTGTCGAAAAAATAACTCAGTTTCGAACAAAATATTCTCGATTTCGAAAAAGGAGAATAAGCACACCTTTCTTTCTTTGAAAATAACGAGTGGTGAGTTCATTTAGAAATAGGAAAGGTGCACATTTATGCCCAGGGTGCTGAACACATTTAATTACATAAAAAAAGAAGTTTTTTTTTTTTACAAATTTCACGTTAATTCTTTCGCGAGTAGATTTGCCATTTTGTGCGGCAACGTCGCGTAATTTCTTTTCCATGAACCGCGTGATCTGTAGCACATTTATTTTTTTGTTCTAATTGGTTAGTGCCGAAAAAATATCCGTATCAACACTTAAATGTACGAACATTTTTTATTACTGGAATTACTTAAAAGTATTTTGCATTTTTATTTCCAAATTCATTTCAAACTACTCGCGGTTTTGTGAATCTTTAATTAAAATGAATTTTTTTTTTTTTTTTTCATAAATTTTTCCGGCAACGTCGCTTGCTAGACGCTCAACTCGACTAACGCAGTCAGCTTGGATTTCGTTTTCGATTTGCATTTAGCAACGCTTGAGAACTGGGAAATAGAAAGGTGAGTACTTGAATGGACTTTCTGATAAGGTCTCTTTTTTATCAGTCCGTAAAATCAATTCTAGCGGAACGCATTGAATCGGGAAACAACTCAAGTTGAGCGGATCTGCTTAGAGAGGTAAGGTCTGAACTCCCAGTTAGTTGTGAACATTTTAAATGGAGGTGCAGATTTCAGAATGGATCCCAATTTGTCGCTAGATGAGTTGATCAAGATCAACAACATTCAAAACCCGAGGCGTCGGCGCTACAACCGTTGGGAGACAGGCAGAGGCCGCCCGTTTCGCCCTTTCCGGGAGCAATACCGGCCCCAACAACGTGGTGGCGGCCCGTACCGAGGCCAACGATTTGGGCCACGAACCTGGCCGCGCTCTGGCGGTCGATACGACCTGCGCGTCGAGCTTTTAAAGAGGTATCGTTCTAATCCCTATCTAATCGAGGATGCTCGTGATATATTAAACAGCAAAAGACGGCAATATTTTCGTAATAGACGTGTAGATCGCCTGGACCCCCCGCTAAACTTGTCAATGGTTTCCGAAGACATAGAGAATAGCTACGGGTGGATTGACTTGGACAGGGACTCGCCCGAGCCGATGGACATTTCGGATGATGAGGATCTGCCCATACAATTCCGTGCCAGAAATGAAAACTACCGAACTCATGCCCCGAAGCCTTCATCGGCCTACCGCCGGTTACAGTCCGGCCCGAGCGAGGAGTTCTCCAAGCGACTCGAGAGCAAGACTGCAAGCCATTCAATAGTTGTTGAAAATGTCATTAAAGGCGTCACCGTGTCGGAAATCTCGGAGCTCTTCGGTTCGGTCGGGGAACTCAAAAACGTTGAGCTTGTGCGTCAGGGCACTTTTTTGGTTTCCTACAACAAGCGCTCCGATGCCGAAAAGGCGTACGAAGAATACCAGAACCGTCAACTGGACGGTATGCCCATGCACTTGACTATGTCACCGTCTGGCTCACGGTTCGGCAATGAAAATATTGATGTCGATCTGATCCACAAGGTGCTCTTCAATTAAATCGAAAGTATTTTTTCAATTTTTCAATCATCCATTTCTGATATTATAATTGTGGGAACTCAATATGGACTGGCAAGGCATCAAGAAGCACGTACAAATATAATCCATTTGTATCATTTTCATTTACCTAAATATGTAATAAATTCATTAAGTAGTCCTGTGTTCCCGCAAATGTCTCCATTTCCATTGCGTGTAATTTCAATTCCCTTAATCGGCGCAGCGGAGCAGCCAGTGCAATTAGAATATCGGGTTAAATTGCAATTGGATGGGCTCTGGCAAAGGATGCAACACACAACAATTTGCAAATTAAAATGATTTTCTCCAGGAACAGACAAAAAACAAAAAAACAGAAGAAAACACTCCGAGGTTAGCTAATTTGACGCCGTTGTTGTCTGCGGTTGCAAGCCATTCAATTCCCTGGGAGCCTTCGTCCTGGCTAATTTGCCTTCCAAAATCGCTTAGTTGTTATTAGATTTTTTGCAAGTGGTGTTTCCATGTACTCTCGGGGTAAGTTACTTTCTCGAGCATCTTGACTCTGGCCCAGAATTCGTTTCCATTCAAATGCAAGTTTGTTCTTAATTATATTTATTTTCATAAATAAATATATTATTTTATGTAGATTTGTCATAAAGAATTTTTTGAAGATGCCGTGGCTTTTCTAAAGGGTATTCTATGTTCCTAGAGCCTTACAAAGTCCTGTTGGTTTTTTTGGGTAATGGCAGCTGCTGCCGCTAAGTGTCCCTAATTGAAATTTCGAGTGCTCGCGAGTCTAATTGTGGATTGGATTGCAGCGCCTTTTTGATTATTGTTGGCCAACGAAGCGTTTTGGCTTCTTATTTTGGCTTATAGACAATTCAAAGCAAATGTGTTCTGAGTTTTTTAAAGGTAATATGGAAAAGTATTAGAAACAGCCCCCATCATATGCAAAGACTAGAGATGGAGAACCATCGATGTCACTATCGACACTATCGATGGTTGGGCACTATCGAGCCAGAGACCACATGATTTCTATATGTCCAAGGTAACAGCAATTCTAATCATAGTTAAACACATTGTAAATTGTAATAGCTTTATTTTCTGTTCTCTTACAGTGTATTTTTTTTTTTTTTAACTGCGATAAGAAATTGTGATGGTTTTGGCCGATTTATTGCAATACATTCGCGCCACATGGCCCGTAGGGTTTGTCATCGGTGAATTCATCTTAAAATTTGAGTTGTGCATATTTTTTTCTACAATGTTTTAGATTTAATTTCATGAGCCAATAGCTATAGCAACTTATTATTCCCAATCACCTGTAGGTAGACAATTATATTCTTAGTTTCTTCAAATAAATATAAATGTAATACTTTTTTGATGGACGCTAAAATTTCTATGAAGAGTTGAGTGCTTCAACGTTTTAGGAACCGTGATAAAAATGACTACGAACCCTCATTTTGAATTGGAAATTTAAAATTAAACATAATAAATTTTTTTCCCTAAAATTAAAAAACATCAACTAGCCTCTTATCGTTGTTTCCTAAATCAAGCATATACATAGGTAGAGTTTTTTAGAAGCACATATAAATATGCGAATTGGTCAAAGTTGTTGAGCTCATCTTTTGATGTCATCCCATTTCTTTTATGTGAACCAACAAATAAATATATTACCTAATTTTTTTCAAATCAATTTGCTTAAATGGATTCCAATGAGACTTTCTTATTTGCGTATAAACGGGATTATCATAAAAGCAATTTGCTTAAAAGAGGTAAAAATAACTCCATTAAGTTAAAAACCAAAATAGTTTAATTTATAAGTTAGATTTTCATTTAAGCAATGCTTTCGAAAACCAAATTCGAATATATTTAAAAGAACTTAATGTTGAACACGCTGGATGCAATCAATATGTCTACAATTCTATCTGCGGTCTTATGGTCACTAGGAATCTCAGATTTTTTAAATAGTCTTGCGGTTTAGACGTAAGATTTTCACCTCTCAGACGTATAGAAGAAAATTACGTCTTCTAACAGTTAAGTTCAAGTCCAAGCCAAGTCCAAGAGTTCGTAGGAGGCGATAGTGGGATATGGAGAAGAGCGTGGTTAGGATCGTTTCTATAAATTTTGAATTTAGTGGCAAAGCAAGCCGGGTTTTTAAGATCGGGACACTAACATACATTGACAGTAGTTTTGTTTCAAGTTTGTTTAAATCCATTTAAGACACGAACCACAAAGGCCGGCTTAAAACGATTTTGACATTTCTACATATCACACAATTTCCAAATTTTCCCATTTAGATCTTGAATTAAAAACAAACAAAAATGTACCGCACCAAGCAAATCGAATTGGATTCGGACGAAGAAAGGTCCAAGACCCAAGTTCGAATCACCGTCTTATTCTTTGCAGCTACTGTTGCCCTTATTCGAGTCACTCCATATATCCTGGGCAAGGTGATGTAAAATGAAAGCCCTAGAAATATTCCAATTGAACGGAGAAAAACGGTAGTCGTTTGATGAATCTAAATCGATTTGATCTAATTGATTTTTAAGCCATACAGAAAACCTGCAAAGATTCTTGATCTTCAAATCGTGCTTAGTCGGTGGGGCAGAACATTTAAACTGGCATTTTCTTTTCAAAGGTGCGCTCACTATAGAAAATGTTAAGCGATCTAAACCAAAATACAACAGGGTAAATCAATAAAATATTTTAAAATTATAAAGCTTAAGTTTCCGAGGAGCTTTATTATAATCAAGGCTCGAAAAGTCTTACTTTGGAATTTCGTTCGATTTTGCTCAACTGAGCTTATCGATCGATTGAGCTTACTATCGCATCGATTATATGCCACAATTCTATTTAGGGCTATTGGTCGAAGTCTTACGTGGAGCATAAATTCTCATTAACAGCACATTTAAGTCTGTGAACAAGGAATATCACCAGATCAAAAGATCTGCATGAATTCAAAATATTTGCTGGGAAAGAATCGGTTGGTCCGAAGGTCCTTTGTGTGGAAATCAGATGGCAGTGTGCGCTGGGCAAACAAGGACGGGGGCAGGTGTCGAAACAGTTTCCTACCCTTTGTCAATATTCATTAGACGAGTGCAGAGTTCCGACTCAGCTTGACAAGCGCGTCGAGTCATAAAGTTGGGAAAACGTCTCATAAAACGTGACGATAATCATAATTGATGCTCCAGTCCGCAAGAATTTGGGGCTATCTGGCCGGTCTGGTGGGGGTGGAGGCACAAATTGTAATTTAGTTTGGGCCGACACCCCGCACACCTCTCGCTTGCTTGTTTTTGCCAAATTAAGGGTAAAATTGTTAATTGAAATTTGTGTGTGCTGACGAGCCACCCGAGCCCCGGACCCGTCGAGTCCTTCAGCCGACAAGGCAATCTCCTCCCACGCACACACCGAGAGCCGTTTGAAATTTATTTGGTGTCGTCCGCTCGGCCTTTGTTGTAGCAGCTGCAACATTTCCATTTCGGCCAAGTCCTGCTGGCCTCCGCAGCGCCATTGGCTCGCCGTTGTCGGCTCTAATGATAAATCAATGCAACATATGGCAATGCCGGCCAACCTTTGGCTCTTTGTTGTAAATTTAAAATCAATGTTTTGCCAGACGGATGGGAGACGCACGGCCGGACACCTTTTTTCCCATGCGTCTTTCCGGGCAACGACGAGACTACGCAATTCTTCTTTGTGGGCTCCGGTGGTCTTGGCTCTATAAATATTGGGCGCGTGTATGTGAGAGAGTCCTTCTCCAGGGCGTCATCATCTCGGGGGCCCCACGCAATCCATTATTGTATTAATTAACAGGAACAGGATCACCAATCAGCCGCTTGATTAATGATGTCATTCGGCATCGTAAATCTCGATTTGAACATGTGCAAATTTTGGATGCAAATAAATGGCCCTTGCGCCTCCGACCGACCAGCCACACAGCCAATCCCAGTGCATGCTCCGGCGGTCCTTGTTGTTTCGAACATAATCAGGCATTAGGCAAACAATCGCACGCATTCGCTTACACACAAGCCTGCTCGTGTTGGTCCTTGGGGAGGGCAGGCAGTGCAGTCCGACGGAAGCAGTCTTCCGGCCGGCAACTGCATAGGCCAGAAAGCGACCGGCCGGATGCATTACAGGGTGAGTGCTCAGCGCGCCTGTTGCTTCGCTTTCTGGGGCGGGCAAAGGAAGGAACTCGAAGTTCCCCTTCCCCGTCAGAGACGAAATCCCAAGCGCTTCTGGTTTTCTTTTTACCCAGTTGATAAAAATGGAATATTTATTTTAAGGAGAGCTCTATCGATTGGTATGAAAATTAATTTGTTGCACTTTGATTTTGGTGAATGGCAGAAAGTTATCGATCGCATTATGGGCTACGTCAATTTCGATCGAATCGATCATGCAGGCTTGCATACACCAATAAAAATTTTCATTTGTGTTATCATCGCTCGAGTGTGAGGCGCATACTTTGGGCCACTGGAGTGTGGACTCTGAGTACTTTGAAATGGCCGACCAAAAACCTTTTTCGGTAGAGCTGCGGTATTTTTTGATTTGGTGGCCGTAAATTCAGCCTAATTGTCATCAGATGCACTCGGAGAACAGAATACACTCACCCAGCCGGGCAGCTGGGGTTCTGGGGGGGTGCTTGGCAGGTACTTCTAATCTCGTGTAGCCAAAGCCGCGATTATAAATTGTTGCGTACTTCATTTCCACCAAAATAATAACACGAGTAATTAATTTAATGTGCCAGCCACACGACGACGCACTGCCCCGCTTGCCGGTCGTCCTGGAGTCAGGGGGCCGAGGGGGTGCTGCCGGTCGCCAAGCATTGCGTAACAAATGAACTAATGTTTATTGCAATTGTCGCGTAAATTACAATGCACGCGGTGCGCACACATGGACAGACGGACAGTCCGGCCAATGCAAAATCTACGGGGTGCGCGTATCTGCAGCGGCCATTGAGAATCGCGGGAGGGGAGGGCGGGACCACAAATCTGGCCCACAAATGCAAATGGTTGAAATTATTTTTTGGCCGCAACACTCGGCGGCATCAACCAATTTGGGGAATACATAAAGCAAATGGTGAATTCCCGGATATTTAATTCGGCTCATTGTACCTGCGGATAGGACAGGACCTTCTGGGTAGTCAGCGGAGGGTGGGGGGATACCATCAAATGGCTTCAGTTTGTTTTGCCATTAATTTTATTATTTTTACGGTCGACTCCAATTGCATGTCCCCCCATGTCCTTTCGTTATAAATTCGTCCTCAGTTTATGGCCCGTGAATAAATGGATGAGTGCAGCAAAACATTCATTTGAATCCGATTAACTAAATTCGCATTGTCCTCGTTCGATTCGATTGTCGCATGTTGGAGGCGTGGCCTCATCAGCCAAACGCCATAAAGTGTCATCCCACACACAAAAACTTTCGGCCGCCCCCTCCCGCGTCCACCCACTTCGTTTTTCCTATGCCATTTACTTTCTAAATAATTGGCGGCGATTTTCAGTTAGTTACTGCGGCTAGACAACACGACAGCCCGCAACAAAATGCTAATTGGTAAAGTGCAGACCCACAGACGCCGCATTCCCATGTGAAATTAATCAAAATTTTTACTGAACAAGAAATAAATTCTATAGGGATTTTGCCACAAAGTCACTTTCAGTATGATCCCATATAATACACAAATTGATCTAGCCATATTCGACTATTGGCCTGCCCCGGGACTGGAGCTTGAGATTAATTCCACCCAATTTCAGCTCTGACAAGCACTAAATTCTATAGGGAATGCGCCGCAAAGTGACTTTTAGTATGATCAGAAAAAAGACACGAATTGATCTTGCCATATTGGACTGCCCCTGAGAATGGAGAGTGAGATTAAATCAACTCAATTTTAGTTCTGGCAAGTCTCAAGTCCTTATTTATCATGTAGACGATCTTAATATAAGCTGCGTAGGAGACCTTCACTCTAGTTATTATGGCTTAATTACTACAGTTTAATTTTATTGATAAAATGAATACCAAGCTATGTTATGTTCACTAAGAAGCAAAATTCAACCTATATTTGCTTTATATATATGAATATTAATTATTAAACGGCTTCAATACAATATACATACATATAAATTAGGAATACAACTTGGTCGAAAGCCTTAGAAAAGTGCCAACAACTGCATTTAGTCAAGGGCTATTGAGTGATGTCTTTAGGGTTCTTCTCATAGTTCGTCCCTTCGTATTGTGCCGGCTTAGCAGACGCGTGGGAGATGATTTGAGGGGATTTAAGCACTGCTCCCTCTGAAATTCAAATAAATCGTCAGCCCACATACGAGTATTAGTCTTAAAGACTTGATACGTTTTTGGCAGTAGTTCCGTCAGAAAAATTATTAGGAGGGAGTGTTAATAGTTCTCCAAACTTTTACTCTGTGACTGAGAGTCATTCATTTTCCAACTGCCTCATTTGGTTTGTCCGCTTTCTAAGTGAGCCTCTGTGATATTTGAATACTGTAAAAAAATTAGTTCGTTTTAAGATGATTGATTTTATGATCTTTCAGCCAGATGTAAGAATGCCTTAAGCTACTGGGTGGACTAGAAAGATTACGATAATTAGATGGGTGTGACTGGGAATTGTTTTTGGCACTCTAAAATTCGTTTCGGTCTGATATTATTTAGGAAACGGAAATAGTTTTCCACATGCAAACTAATCTCGTCCAGAGGGTTTACCTGCCCCATCCGATTCCGTTTCCAAGGGAACCGAATAACTGTCTAATTGAATTTCTATGAAATGTGGTATAAAAATGTGTGGGGCTGAAAAATCTTGGGGGTGGGTGGCTATTTAGACGCTCTACCGCCGCAGCTGGAACCACACGACCGGTACATTTGCCACTTTAGACGGGGAATTTATGGGTGCTTTTTTCAGGTGCAGGTATGCGCTTTCCGGCCAAGCACTTAATTGATGTTGTGTCGCGTAAATTATAAACAAAACAAAAATTAAAGTGGACTTTGGTCCGTTCGGAAGCGGTGGCTCGGACGGCGGAAATGCTTTCATCGCAAGTGTCGTCGTTCATAAAAAAGAGAAGCCGCTGTCCAAGGATGCCTAAGGGCAACCGGCATCTGCCTTGCTCCCTTCCTCCTCCCAAGCCCTTGGTCTCATATCCCGCTGCGATGGACGCGGTTGTTTTGTGGTCAAGAGGCTAAGCAAGCGCAGCGGAAGCGGCTGTGAGTGAGGTCAAGCGTGAAAGTGGCCGATCCTAGGAGCGCGAGGACGCGTTGGGCCCCTCCCACAGTTTCCGATTCCTTTTCGCACTTCTATATAGACCTCTGTGCTGTCTTTTACCGCGCATAAATTTTACTTTTTGCATGGCATACGTAGTGTCCTTTAAAATATTTCATACGAGTGGGTTGCGGATTTTTTCAAAGAAATTCTTTAAGAATTTGGAAAAACAATTAATTTTGAGTGCAAACTAAAGAAATATATCTATTTTAATGTACAATATTGAATAAAGAACATGCATGCGTTAATAAGTGATAAGAATTAAATAATTTACAAAATCCTGTGTTTAAATTATAAATTTGCTTAATTTTGACTACTTTTTTTGACACAGTCTTAATTTGAGAAGCGCTTACCCAAGTATAAGTATGATCGGTGTCGCATTCATTAAAAATTTCGTTATCAAGGAAAATAAAGCTTTAACATCTTTCCAGCGAGTCAAGCGGTTGCTGAAAAACAAAGAAAGGAAACTGACGGTGGTTACTTTTGCGAAGACAGCGCTTTTTTTAAAGTAAAAGATTTTTGCATCTCTGTCAACTTTGATTTCGTTTACCTTTGAGCTCAGATCAAAATATTTGTTTACAGATGAGGTCCTTGCTTATAGAAATGCCTTCCCTCTCAACACTCCGGATATAGCCAATTGGGGAACTCTTATGGGAAATAAAAACGTTGGATGGAGAAAAAATTGAGCGAATCTGTTTGTCTCTAAGAAATTTTAGCCTGCTCCCAGAAATATGCAGTGAAAAAAGTAAGTAAGCAACAAATTTAGGTCGGATTAGAAAAAGCAAACATTTTTTTATTTTAGCTTATTTTAATTAAAATTTTAATTCGATGTCCCAGTTTGGCAATGTGAATTTATTAAAAACAATCGAAAAAAGAATTTTATTTTTTTGGGGTATCTTATTAAAATTATTTTTGGTATTGGATCTGAGGTACTAATATCTTCTATAAAATGCTATAAACGAACCTTTCTTAATTTCATACATACAGAAAAAATAACACTATATATATGGAAATATTTCGATTCTGGTGGCCTTAAATATTTAAGAGCATCTTTAATTGCTGTTAATTGCTTTTAAATCTAATTTCATAAATGCCCAGACACATCATCGATTCCGTTCTAAACCTTTGGCTCCTGAGAGAAAAAGGCGTTGCTTGACCGGCCACTCACCGCAAATCCTTTCAATTACTCCTGCCATCGAGTGAAATGCACTTGGGCAGACAAACAAACCGATTCCGCAAAAGTGATTAAATTTAACAACCGACGAGTTTAACGCCAAAATCAGAAATTATAGGCCCGGCAGAAGGACTCGCAATTGCCAGAGGCCGGCAGACAAACTGACTGACGGAGTGAATGGGGATTGGCGGAACTGACTGTCTGTCTGTCCGGGCCGGGCAGGGCCGGGGAGGAGCAATCGCCTCAAATCTGTGCGTTCGCACGCATTACACACGAGTTACGACGAGAGGCAGGACGAGGGTGTCCTGCTTGGGCAATTGCAGTTCATTGTTATTTAATATGTCGTCCCGTGCCGGGGACTCGGGGAGTCCACGCAACGACGACAACGACAGCGTCGGCGGTTCGAAATTATACTTTATATGCAGCCTCAGCAGCAGGACTACAACAAGGACGTGGACGAAGCCGAGGCGATGCCTGAGCGGCCCCGGCAGTCCGGCCAGTTGGCATGACACTGATTGCGATATAAACGATTGTCAACGTATCCAAGTGGATTATTACCTCATGCCAATTATCATATCAAGCGGCGCACAACAACACACACACAGACACACCCACTGCCAGGGCCAGGCAAGGGGGCCAAGAAGGAGGCTGTGCCTGTAACTGCCTGGCAAATGGCGTTGGCTGGCTGGCTGACTGGCTGACAAGTGGCGTGAATGTACAACGAAGTCCTGCCCACGCCCACTACACTCACGCACTTGACGAGGCGTTGATTTCGCCGGCCCGGCCCGTGTCAGGTGCGCTGGGGGCGGAGGAGGGACGGCGCTCAAATTGCATGTACAATATTAAATGGATTTTGATTGTTTATGACAATTCGACGAGCTGACTGGTCGACCAACACACACACACACACACACACACACACACACACATAAACATATTCACGTAATCCGGGGCTGTTGGGAGTACATCTGTGCTGGCCACTGATAATTCGGCATTTAAATAATAACGACAAAGCCCCCAATCGTAGCCGCGACTTGAAGGGCACGACAATTTGTGATTTTAAGTCCTTCCCTGCCCTCTCGTAGGCCAATTTGCATAATGACCGAGACCAGGTGCCCTCAACGCACCAGCCGGCTCCTCATCTTCTCAGACCAATGCCAGGCACTGGACTTGTCATTCTGTATGTCGATCTGCTCCCCAGACTTCGGGTCGGGCAGGTTGCGTTGGATTTCTTTGAACTGCTGGATGGGATCATCGAACTGGCGATAGTAGTGAAGCACCTCGCGCACATCGTCTACCTTGCTCTGGGCCAAGATCTGCAGGAAGGCTGTGAGGTCGAAGAGCTCCCCGTCGTCGTCGTTGCCCTGCCAGCGGGCAATGGCGAACGTGTTGTCCGGATGCAGACAGGTGGCGCTGCGATCCCAGTCCACCATAATGACCCGCCGGAGGTTTCGATTCAAGCGGTTTAGGTTCTTAATATGATGTCCGTCCAGCATCTGGGTGGCCCCACGCACCAAACGGTAACGTATGTAGCCATTCGGATCCAGGGCATCCATTATGGGAAAGGCCGTCGTGCCCTGTTCCGAGGTGAAGACCACGATCTCAAAGTACTTGGCGCACTGCCTCAGGAAGAAGTCCACCCCCGGGCGCTTCTTGAACCGCCAGCCCGTCTGGTAAGTCCAGTCGGGATGCACCAACACGTCCTTCATCTCCAGGACCAGCGTGTAGCGCGGCTGAACGTACGGCGAATGGGTCACCGCCGGCAGGAGGCTCCGCGGCAGCGGTTCCTCCCACATCTTCTGGTAGTAATGCACAGACCTCCACATCCGCTGCACATATTGCTGGGGCACGGGCAGATCGCTGAGCTCGTCCTCGATCGGCTGGTTTCTCTGGTTCAGCTCAGGCTTGCCCAGTTCGTAGACGGCCCAGATGACAAAGCCGAAGAAACTTCCGAAGATGATGCCGTAGCCCCAGCGATGCGGCTTTCTACGCGGAGAGTCTCCGCCCTTGGGGGGCTGCGGGACTGGCACGATTGAGGTTGAGGAGGGCAGGGCTGTGATGCCTTTGCTGCAAAATGACCGAGCTTCTCCCTGACCAGACTGCCGTAAACATTTCGAGCACAAGTGTCGCACGAGCAGTGGATAGATCAGCATTGAATTCTGGTCGATTTATGGGTGGGATAAAAAAAAAATATCATTTTAAATTTTGACAGGGAAGACAGAGCAAGCGATTCGACCAGCCACCAGCTTAATATCCCGATCATTCCTCTACAATTCGCTGCATAGAAGCCATCCTTACCTCAGCTTCACAAAGGCAAGAAATCCAAATGTTACTTAAGCTTAAGGAGAGAGAATTTTTGGGTAATCAGTCCATTCCAATATCCCAGCTTAATTCACTATTCCTTGAGCTTATCTTTCGGTGCGAAGAAAGGAACAAAAAAATAAACAAAGTACAGTAAACTTTCGCCAACTCAATAAAATGGAATGAAACACTCTTCGAGCTATCGATATTTTTCTGATATAGAATTTAGCATTTAGAAGCTTTCAAGTGGTAGGAAAGAAGTGAAAAGCTGAGGTCGTAAACAGAAGGCACGAAAACCTTTCATTTAATTGTACACAGTTCCGTATTATATAAACAGGAAAACCGGTTCATGTTTTTCGATTCTTATTGTGGGATCAGAAGTGTTCCAATTATCGTTCCTGAACAGATTATCGATCTGCCGCGAAAAAAAAAATAAATCAAAAGTTTGATAGTTTTTCTGATAATTCGACTCCCAATATTTTGTTGATAATAGACATTTGCACAACAAAAATTTATTGATCGTTTCAAAAAGGTTTAAGATCCTATAAAGACTCTTACGTACGGGCATTAAGTGAAACTTAGCCTTAAAATTTGAAGACCATAACCAAATAAAAAAACTTACTATACCTTTCCATTCCCTTAAAATCGGAAGTCCAGGGATGGCCGCGCAATAGCCCAATCGTATCTCTTTCTCAGTCCGCCCGTGCGATAGATGAGATGGGGAGGAACTCCATTCCGGAAGCACCAACTCACAGAGATCCTAGGGTCCGTGGGCGTTTGTCCCTGCATAAACTGAATTGATTTACTCAGACAGGCGATTTTCTGCAGCCTCAGCTTCTCCAGTTCGTCATGGAGTTGCTCAACGCTAACACCACGCCTCGAGCGCTGATATCGGTTTTCCATTTTTCCTTGGACCTCATCAATGCGCCTCTTCAGCTGTCCGATTTGCTCGAGGCGACAGCTGCTGGTAGCCTTTTGGTGGTGGCAGAAATCGTAGACATCCCTAAGGGCTTGGTGGTATAGTTCAAGTAACTCATCCATGGATCGGCTTTGGGAATCCTGATCCGCGATTAGGCTCTCCTGCAGCATTGAGGAGGCATTGAACATCCTAACAAAGTTCGGCCTGATGCCGTGCTCAGCAAGAAAGAATTTCTTGTCGATGAGCTGGTCGAAAATAAAATCCTCGTCCTGCTTGCCGAATGTAATAGAGGCCAGGGCAAAAAATACTTCCCGATCGACTGCGGCGAGTTTGTGAAACTGCGAGCCCCTTTCATTTTCAAAGTCAAGAATCGCAACGTACTTTAGGTCGCCATGCCGGACACGTAGCTTCAGGTGCATGACCCTCAGCAGCAGGACAGCCATGGTCGGCGGCAGAGGCGCCTCCTCCGCTCCATCGAATCGCATGGCCAAACAGTCGATGAAGTAGAGAGCCACGGCCGTCTGCTTTTTCAGAAGGCAGTCCTCTTTTACCATCTCCCGGTAGCTTTTACGAGTCGCATTGAGGCGCTTGCGTAGACCGCGGACCATGCCGAAGGACCCACGCCGAGGGTTAGAAACTTGGCATTGCGGTCTCATGTACGTAAAACGTCCGAATTTAGGATTGTACCAGGAGCACAGCCAACTGACCTTGCGGTTGTGGATCACCTTCTTCCAGCTATGGCCTTCTGGAGGCTGTGGGACTTCGTGCAGTCCGCAGTTGATGACCACATCCTCGGGCTGAATCCGCCGCAAGATTCTGCCCATGGTCTGTTGGTCTTGCTCTCCAGTAGAAGTCCGGGGCACCCTGAGCGACATACCGGGCAGTCTATAGCCACCAGCTCGCTGCTGCCAACCATCTATCATGCAGAACTGAGTCGGCCTTGCGTTGGGGCGCTGAAACCAGCCCAACTCATCGAGGTGATTGTAGATCGCCTGGAAATTGCACAGCGAAAAGTCCGTGATCAGTTCAAAATTATTTGCGCTCAGCAGTCCCCGGAAATCCTCGAAGAAGTTGTTCAAAAACTGGGGCATCTGGGCGAAGTCTTTGTACATCAGCTTGGCAAACTCAACAGCTGCCTCCTCGGCTGCATCGCACAATTCAAGCGCTTGGTTGTTGTAGAAGAAACTCACTCCCCTTGGCAACCGCTCGTAGGGCTCGTAGAGCGGTCCATTGTGGCTCAGGCTCAGCCATTTGCAGTTGGATGGAGCTGCTTTTTTTGGCTTCCTGGGCACTTCGGCTTCTTGGAAGAAGAGTCTCGGTGCTGTGGGCCTCAGACGCAACCGAGCAGGCCAATTAGCGTCGCAGTTATTTTTCGTTACGCCTCCTCCACGCTTTCGGAGAGGCGAAAACTTCATCTCAGTGTGTTCCCCCGTGATGTGTGAAGGCATTTCTGAAATTCAAACGGCACTAAAAGCCAACATGACTTTCGTTTCAGCGCCAGCTAGGTGTTTTTAGTAGGATCTTTGATGTCCCGGGGGACAGATTCTTTAAATGAGAACGAAGAACCTCTGATTAAGGTCGAAAACTCTTTAGATCACTCTCAACAAAGCAATGACATTAAAATTTCAGAATTATTGAGGTATGAATAGGACCACCGGATCTTAATTAAGGCTGATATTAGCGTGAACGTTTCTATCCACAGCTGGGGTTAAAGTTCCCGTAAAATTACAACCCCATCGGCTCATTTCCGTCTAAATAACTTAACTGAAACTCATATCTATCTAGATATCTTTATAGCGAAAAATGATTCTACCATCAGCAATATCACTGCCCAAGATTTGCAATTTGGCGTTTGGTCTGCAATAGTATTCCATGTCTGTTTGGTAACTTCTATCACCAGCCGAATGCCAAAGGACGTGTGTGGGCAAGATGTTCATGTTTCTGCTGCTGGCCTAACGAATCTGTCTGGGCCGGTACAAAAACTGTTTATACTGGCGAGCTTTCATGACGGGCTGCGGAACACTAATGGTGTAGAACCTGCATAGGTCCAGTTCCTGAACAGGGTGCCCACAAATGGGGTTGGAAAGCAAGTGGGAGGAATATTTAAGAAAAGATTTGACGGAATTTGGCCGCTCCAGCCATCTGTGGGATCGAAATATATAAAATATATTTGGCGAATATATTTTTGAGACCTTATCTCTAAATTCCTTTAGGGTTCTTTATGTTCTTTTCGTGGCGTTTATAGCTTTTGAATAAAAATCCTTTTTATTTAAGACATGGGTGAATTTTGAGTGAGGCTAAAATCCTGTGAGGGATTTTAATTTTCTACGAAAATTCAAAGACATTTGCAAGCTGTTGATAGAATTTTTTCTCAACATTTCAAATCAATTATTTAGCAAGAGTATTGGATGCTGTCGACGGGCGGGCAACCTCTCTGATTTCCAGGTGCCTGCTTGCGGTCCAAAACCGCGACGCTCGTCTCTGGGGTGTCACACGCAAATCTACTTTATGGGCCACTGGAGCAGACCTCCGCCAGGTCAGGCCTGCGGCGGGTCGCCAAAGTCAAAAGTTATGCGGGCTGCCGGCGCACATGTGGCAGGCGGGGCTGGCTGGATGAGGATTTTAATTTTTAACAAGGCAAGTGCTGGCTTTCACCTTTGGACCCGGCTAACCCGGCGTGACATTGTGGTCCCGCGGCTTTGATGGAAACGTGAAGCCCAAATGCCTAGCAAGTGAAACAAAGCGCTTTTCATTATGCCTGCTGGCCTGGGCCTTGGCGTTGCTTATTCATGGCGAGGTTGGATGGAGGAAATTATTTCATTCTGTTCAGTTGGGGAGTTGGTCGCGGATTTGAAAAACTAATTTTGAAATTAATAAAATATTTATGCGCCGGGAGGAACAACTAATTTCGCTTCGGCTCCACCAATAAAATAAACACAAATAACTTCTAATCACTCAGAGGGCATCAGTGAGAAAATTAAAGAATTATCCCGAGAGAATTGCGTGCTGGCTGCCGGATAAATCCTCACCCGAGCGCCCCATTCAATCGGCCGGGTGGCCCTCACCTTGGCCACCGGGCGGCCGTGGCCAACACGTCGTATGTGTGCGCTCGTTTATTCGATCAAAAGTTACGAGCTCATCTTAGATTGGACATTAAATGGACACTAAAATATTTTCCATCCGCACGCAACTCCCAAGACTCTGCGGCCCACTGACCAGCAGGCGGCAGCCATCGCCTTGGCCGTCCGGTCGGAGGGGGTGAAATAAATGTCATGAAACAACTCATTGACAGGCACATAAGGACACTGGTTTTATGGGCCACAGATATGACCAAAATATATGATTACCATGTGTCCACCAACATTTGGGCTCGTAAATAGGCATTTTCTCCGGTTTAGTTCTCTCTGATGGTTGGCCGGTCCAATAGTTCCCTCCACCCCGGCCCAGCCTCTTCTTGATTTGGTATTTTTTTGGGCTTCGTTTTTCCTGGTTATTTAGCAAGTGATCCAGGTGGGACAGGCCAGTGTCCTGGGTGTGCCGCATAGCCGGTCATAAAAATCAGAATAAAATGAAACTTATGCGTGATGTTTGCTTTGTTCGTCCTTTTTGTGTTGGTCTACGTGTTGCCTCACTAATGACAGCCCAGCAAACCTTATATTTTACCGAGTTTTAAATTGTTTTTTTTTTTTTTCCTAGGCTCAAAATCAGATCGGTTCGCATTTCTATATAAAGTATGAGACTCGCCTTGCGGTCACCGGCTCTGCTGATGAGCTGCGGGCTATCGAGTCCTGGCTTCATTTTCGTATAAATTTGGCATTTATGCACTCGGCGAGTATGCTGATTTCGCCCTCGTCCCATCCCACGAGGAGTTACGTGAGCTGATTACGTTAGTCACGCTCCGTGAACAACTCGAGTCGGTGGTTGGCCGGGAGGGCGAGTGGTCCTTTTTGGCTTCAGTTACTTAGCGCTCGGCAATAGAGAATTGTGCCATCGACTGGCTTGATGAGAATTTCATTCGGTTCGGATTTTTATGATGCCGAGGCTGAGACTTGGATCGCCTTCTCCCCGCAGTCCTGCCTCTTTCCTCTCTTTGGCTAAATGATTTTGCATTATTTGTGAATGCGAGTTGCGGTTGGCCCATGCCCGGTTCGTTTTTGTTTGCCATAAAAAGTCAATGCATGCGAAATGCTTTCGTGACATGGCCACACTACTCCTCACCAAAGGCTCCCCCTAGGACATTCACAGAGCGGAGGGTTAGCTGGGGTCGTGGATGCTTTGAGTTTATTTGTTTATTCATCGAATGGCAAATCGTAAAAATTATGTTGATGACTCATCAGTAAATAGCATTTATTTTATTGCCCACCAGCCAACCGAAGGAGCTGCTGGTGGTGCAGCCCCAATTATTCCCGCTCACCAACACCTCCTTCCCTTCGAAAAAGCAGCTTTTCTATTTGATTCCCACTCCTGGATGCTGGCCATGCTCTGTGCAAACGGAAAGGCCGAGTGCTCGCCT
Organism: Lissocephala sabroskyi; assembly: GCA_037075105.1. Taxonomy (NCBI): domain Eukaryota; kingdom Metazoa; phylum Arthropoda; class Insecta; order Diptera; family Drosophilidae; genus Lissocephala; species Lissocephala sabroskyi. Next base: position 45,358 of record JBAMCP010000037.1, read on the forward strand.
GGACTACGAATGAGTTGATATTTGTATTATTAATGATTGTCCTTGTTCTGGTCCTTGTGGCCTGTCAACTGTGCCAAATGCTTTCCAGATTCTGAGGTGTCACGGACGTCATTTCGGTGTGAGGCTGATCAGTGACCCAAAGAGGTGTGTCAATAGAGCGTCTTTCATATTTTCAACCTCACCAATTAAATAAATCTTAGAACACCTAAATATTCGATAAATAGAAAAGTGGAAAGACTTTAATCCTTCCTGCTGCAGGAAAACAGTTCTATTTCTCTCCATTATTCCTCTGCCCGTTCATACTTGTTTGGGTTAGTTTATCTATCATTTTCCATTTGCCAATTTGTCAATCTGTGTTCCTCTGTCTATCGATGCAAGCACCATTCGTTATCTAGCTGTTCTATTCCTTCCGCTCCATCCCGCTTTTTATTTTCTTCTTAATCGTTAGCTTACCGTATACTCAAATCGCCTTGTGCTTTTTTCTGGCCAGTCTGCATTTCCCCCTCGTACTTCTCGAAAACCGAAGACTTCTTTAAGCTATTCCAATATTTTCGGGCACTGAATTACTAAAAAAACTCTGCTAATGGTCCTTCAGCACAGTAGATTGCGATTGTACAAGTCATTTTAGTTTCACAATTGCACACCGAATTCGGCTCAAAAATAAATAAATTTCCTTAGTATATATGTAAACTCTCCGCAGTGGGGAAGCTCGTGTCTTTGTATTTTTTAAGTGTATAATATTGCAAAATTAACAATTGTGTAAAATGTATAATTTTTTTAGCAACTTCAATTCTCTAGCAAATGTAAAACCTCCGTTCGCTTCCTCTGCATCCATCCATCCATCTAGTTTCCTCACCACGATATGCTTTTGGTTGAGGGAACCTACTTCAAATCAGCGGGATCCAACTTCTTGAAGATTGTGTCGAAGTTTTCTGGAAAGATCAATCTCTTAAAGTCAAATAGAGAAACGGACCAAAAAGCACTTACGCAATCCCCGCAGGTCGATGTTGACCTCGAAATTATGTAACTTGTACAGATCCTCCTCGGTCATGGCGTTCTCCAAAGCCTTACTGGCAGCCTCGGCCTCCCTGGCCGCCTTGGCCTCGGCAGCAATCTCGGCTGCCATGGGATTGTAGTTCGCATTATTCGCATACTTTCGGCACATGTACTGGCCCAGTTCGATCTCGTCAGCGCTCATTTTGGGGACGTTGACTGCGGCCCTCGGCTTTTTCGGAGCTGCAAAGCAGGCCAGACGAGTGTTGATGAGATACTGACTGCGCTGACGTTCCTCGAAGCGAGTCTGTTCGTCGATGTCACGAATGCGCATTTCAATCTCATCGGCCTTGTCCACATCGTTGGCGGCAACTGCCTGGTCCCGCTCCATGATGAGGCAGACCTTTCGGTAGGCGGCACTGCCTTGATTGCCGCCGGCCTGGCGCTTCTTCTGGACGATGGCCTCGACATCGTCCTCGGTGAGCTGATAGGCTATGGCGTCATTAATGTCCTTCTGCTTCTTCATCAGGAAGCTGAGGTGAGGTAGAGGTTCTTCTCGGCGCTGGCAAGAAGCCAGCCATAGGTTGAATTCTTTGGTCAGAATGGGGCTGTTGGAGATCATGTCGAATTGGAGAATGGATTTTTCCCCCTCATGCATAACCTGAAGAGAAACGGACAAACACTTTTTGCCGAGCATGTAGTCTTGGGTTGCTGGCACAATTTCGAGGACCTTAGCGATGCCGTAGAAGTTCTCAAAGCCCCAGTCGGTGCTGGCGGTGCCCAGGCTAACCCGCACGTAGCAGCCAACGACTGTCTTCTCGAACTGAGGCTTGTCCAAGAGGCTAATCAGTTGTTCGCGGTAGATGATGGCTCGACTGAGCTCGAACCAAGTGGATACCAGGGCGTCATTTTCAGCTTGAGTTGGCGAAAATCCCCCATCGGAACTGGAGATGTCGGAGTAGCCATCTTCATGATTTAGCTGGGGCTTCTTGGCCCGAGGCTTGATCAAGGCATTGAAGTCAAACTCCGACGGCTCTACGGCCCATTTCCTGGCCACTGCGCCCTTGGCCGGTTCCTTATTCGGGAACTCTGCAATGCGTGGGGTCAAAATAAATGCTTTGGTCCCGATGGCTGCACTCACCTAGTCGAGCCTTTTTCTCCATGCGCTCCGCCTTGAGGCGCTCGATGGCTCCCCCACGCTTGTTAATGGCCCGTTTGGCATCTAAGTTCTGCCGCCTAAGCTGCGATAGCTCCTTCTTGCCGGTGTCCTGGGAGTTTAAAGATCCAATGGGAGAGCTCTCCTTGCTACTATTCAACCTCTGCATCTGATTCCACTCCGAGCGCAGTTCAGCACGCCGCAAAGTCCGGTTGAACAAATCAACTTCGGCTTCATTGGTAATTAGTTTCGGATTATCGTAGGAGTTCGCCACATTTTGGGGCTTCTGGGTGTCCATAAACTCGCCCTCCTCCATGTCTGCGGTAGAATTCTTGCTCAGTGAGCGCTTGATTAACTTCTTCGAAACTTCGGATTTTTCGGACATTTTTTGCGCGAGACTCAAAATACGACAAAAAAAAAAAACTAACAAGCAGATAAAACTGTACGAAATTCAAAAAAAATCTATTTAATTTTAAAGAGTTTGACCCACACAACCTTTCCGCTGTGATTGTACTTGCGTATTGATTTTTAGACAAGTGAAAATTTGGATATCAAATTTTCCAAAGCCAACTCTTTGAAAAAAATTGACAATAGGAAAAACTCATAGAGCTGCCAATTCTTTCGATGCTGGGGCCGCCATTACTATTCTGGATGGAATCCAGCCCTGAAAATGCAGTTTCAATAATGCAGTGTTTTCAATTTTGTTGAGTTCAATTTGAAAAATTGGTACCTTTTTAATTTTCTATAAAAATTTGGATACATGTATTAACTCGGTTAATTTTGGACTTAATACTTTTTAATTCATTAGATGTATAAAATATGCAATTTGAAGAAAGCTAGAATGTTTATGTTTTGGAACATTCTTTGAAAAATATATTTAACATAATCTTGATGCAATTTTGATTAGAGAAGGATTCTTATAGTTTTTTCCAAGAAATTTGCTCAAATTGGCTAAAGCTAAATTATTATCGAAAGAAGTATCGATTGCAAAAAAAAACATGCTATCCAGTCGATACATCTTATTTATACTCCATTGCCTTTCCGTCAATGCTGTTTCATTTCCGTTTTATTCCTTATTTAAGTATTGAGCTGGGAATCGAGGATTCCCTATTGCTTTTACTTTACAACAATACTTGGGCTTCAATTCCAATTTGTTCCTTTTAAAATAAATTTGGAATTTGTTTACCTTTTTTAAATCTTTTGAGGCATTGTCAACATAAACATAAGTATTAACTAGGAATGAAAAAGGACACACATTCCATTCAAATTCAAAAGACAACTATTTTATATTTGTGTTCTGGTAAAATGAGCGTTTATCGGTGAATTAAAAAATTTGGTTGACCACACAATAGAATTAATCGATTACAGCCTCTTGATCAGCCCTGAGGCTAAAGTGTCAGTCATTCAAGTTCAGCATTTTTTCTTGAATTGTGAAAGAAATTACGTAAGATCTACCACGCAGAGCAAGCATCGAAATGGGCCCGTATAAAGAACCTATTCTGGACGCCGAGACCATCAACAAGTACGATGGCCTCGAGACCAACGACTTGTATGTGATCTACAAGAAGCTGCAAATGGAGTTGGAGCTGCTCCAAGTCCAGGAGGACTACATCAAAGAGGAACAGCGCAACCTGAAGAAGGAGTTCGTCCATGCCCAAGAGGAGGTGAAGCGCATCAAAGCAGTGCCCTTGGTGATCGGGCAGTTCCTCGAGGCCGTCGACGAACACACTGGAATCGTGGCCTCGACCACCGGCTCCAATTATTATGTGCGAGTCTTGTCCACCATAGACCGCGAGCAGTTGAAGCCGGCGGCCTCGGTAGCCTTGCACAAGCAGAGCAACTGCCTGGTGGACCTGGTGCCCCCGGAGGCAGACAGCACCATTTCCATGCTGCAGGCCGACGAGCGTCCTGACGTCAACTACTCCGATATTGGCGGACTTGACATTCAGAAGCAGGAGATTCGCGAGGCTGTGGAGTTGCCGCTGACTCATGCCCAGCTCTACAAGCAAATTGGTAAGTGAGCCGTGCCCTGTCGGTCTCAATGTAACTAGTTTTTCTTAATCCCGACTAGGAATTGATCCTCCCCGTGGGGTGCTGCTGTACGGCCCTCCTGGCTGCGGCAAGACCATGCTGGCCAAGGCAGTGGCCCATCATACCACAGCTTCGTTTATACGCGTGGTGGGCTCTGAGTTTGTGCAGAAATATCTGGGCGAGGGGCCTCGCATGGTGCGGGATCTGTTTCGCCTGGCCAAGCAGAACGCTCCGTCGGTGATCTTCATTGACGAGATCGATGCCATTGCCACGAAACGATTTGATGCCCAGACCGGAGCCGATCGCGAGGTGCAGCGCATTTTGCTGGAGCTGCTGAATCAAATGGATGGCTTCGACGAGACCACCAACATCAAGGTGATCATGGCCACCAATCGGGCTGACACCCTGGACCCGGCCTTGTTGCGCCCTGGACGCTTGGACCGCAAGATTGAGTTCCCTTTGCCGGACCGTCGCCAGAAGCGCTTGGTCTTCTCTACTATCACCGGCAAGATGAACCTGGGTGAGGATGTCGACCTGGAGGAGCTGATTGCTCGCCCGGACCACATATCCAATGCGGATATCAATGCCATCTGCCAGGAGGCTGGCATGCATGCTGTGCGTGAAAACCGCTACGTCGTGGGCTACAAGGACTTCGAGAAGGGCTATAAGACCAGCGTGCGCAAGGACGAGGCCCAGCATGAGTTCTACAATTAGTTAAAAGTGACTTTGTCCATTCACCACTCTCTACACTGTGGCAAGATAGTAACATCAGTAAACTTAACAAAGACGCCCCCAAAACTGGCACGGGCCGTGTTTCCCATCCAGCGCACGAATGGAGTCGTGAACACGTCCAACATGAACGGCGATTAGTTGCATTTGTTTACGAGTATGGATTTCGGATTTGTCTCCGGCTATATGGCCGGGGACACTGCCATTTACGGCCACCACCGGCTGCCATTGCCGGCGTAATGGTCACTGCCCGCGTGCCCCGTAACTTATTGGTCCACCGCCCTCCCCAGGTGCGGGCCGGCCGGCCGGACTCAATGTCCTTCTCTGGCTCCTGTCGATGTGATTTCGTTTTCTTGCCTTGGACTTTTATCCACATTGTAAAGTAGACGTTATGTTGATGTGGCCCGGCTTGTGCACCCCAACCCAGGCCCCCATCGCACTTGGGACATCGGCCGGCCGTCGAAGGCTGCTGGCCAGCCGTGTTGTGATAATATCCCTGAAATTATTTTCATCTCCTCAGCGGCATTCTGCCTGGGCTTTTGTTTTATTGTTATTGTTGGTGGTGGTGGTTTCGGATTCGTGACTTCGGCAATCCTGCCGTCCTCGCAAGTTATTACACGTAGTCCATTCTCCTTGCAATTATACACTCGCCAGCGGCCAGTTGCAGATAAGAGTCCTGCGGCGTCACAGTGTTTCTACACATGTGCGTTACTGAGGGACTTTGGTTTGTAACTAGCCAACTCCTAATGGCTCTACTAACGATTGCAACTGTTGGAGTTAATGGTCTCGACCGCCAACACGTGCAGTTCTGTCAACGCCTTTGGCTGATCTTAAGAAATCTTCAATTTAGAGTCTCCTATAGGACCATGCGCTGTCAATCTATCCGCGCTTTGTTTTTAAGCTATACTGGTCCAAGCAAGGACTTCTGCGACTTTCAATACGATAGGGTTTTCTGATTTTGTTCCGAATACTCTTCAAAATCTGGTAACCCAGACATCAAAGAAATTAAGCTTTACAGATGTTCTTTGTATATGAGAATTTAATCAGTATCCGAATTCTTATTTTGAAATGGTATCTCTCCGCGATTCCCAGAGCTCTTTGTCCTCTGTGAGTGTAATTTGAGGGGTGGGTAATTTCCGACCGCATAGAGGGGCTTTCGTTTTATTTCCAATCACAGACGACCTTACCAGCTTGATGTCCTTTTGCGGCAATGGCTTTTTATATGCGAACTCGTGTTTCTCTGGCGGCCGAAATAAAAATCGTTACAAATTTATTGTTAATAGAAAAAAGGATTGAACGGATGAAGCACGCACATTACCCATTCCACACCTTGCCACCAGACAACCCTATTCCTCCCCCCACTGCGTTGACATGTGTGCAGAAATAGCCCCTGGGACCGGAACGGGGGGACAACGACCGAGATGCCTATCTGTGGGCCGGTCAGCGGCTGACCATCGCATCCGGAGACTCTCGTTGGCTTTGGCTCTCGTAAACATCACGCGTATCACGCGTTCTCGATATCGAAAAATAATCTCGCAGCGGAAATGGCATATTTAAAAGGCGAAGGGATTGCGGCGATTTAAGTTATAAGGACACGAAGGCAGGCGATTCCGAGTCAGCTACTATCTTGGTAATTTCCACCCCGCCGATGGCTGGCCAAACACTTTGGGGGATTTTTAGTGTTTATTGCCGTAGATTAGTTTGTTTATTGTAATCCTCGTTATAAATTAAAAGAAACTTGCGCTTAAAAACTCATTGCTTTCGCAATGAGGGTGAAAGGGTTGCCCGTCGTCTGCTGCTGTCTCCGCTGAGCCTGGGAAAAGGGTCGCTTCTGGAGTCGGAGTTCCTCGTCCGGCTCTCCCAAGGAGCCGTCCTAATTCGCAGCATATTTCCCTGAAGGCGCTGAATAAACTTTCGACTAAGATAATTGCTGCAAATGGTTTACGACCGCAGCCGATAATACGGAAAACTAGCAAAAGGACATTTCTTCCTATTCTTCGTTATTTTTTTTTTCTGTGTTTTCGAAGGTGGAGCATATTCTAAGAATATCTGATAAGCGGGTGGTTGTTTCTACTCTGATAGCAATTATTTATGCACATTATTAGCTTGAGAGGTTTTGACGAAGGCGGTTTTGAACTCAAGGAAATTGAGGCATATATTCAATTCATGGATGAGGAATTATAAAAGCAGAACCAAATTAAAATTCAGTCAACGATTTCTGTACACTTCAGGCTAGTTATATTGAAAACTTATAATGCACACAAAGTTGGGCTCCCTGCTATATGAAATATGGTATATGTACATGCAAAATAATGTTCTTCTTAACATCACAGATACATATTTATACTTATTTGTACCGAAGGTACAAGGGTATAATGTGTTTGTGCGAAAGTATGTAACATAGAGAAGGAGACGTCGTAGACCCCCCAAAGTTAAACCCAATATGCTTAGAATGATTAGAGAAATCAATCTAGCCGTGTCCGTCTGTCTGTCCGTCCGTATGAACAAAAGGATCTCAGAGATTTAGACTCGTTATATCTGCAGGCAGATCGAGTTTATCTTTTTTTTTTCGATGCCACGCCCTCTTTCCGCCCTTATCAATTAATTTGTTTAAATGCTACAATTTTGAAAATAGAGCAAAAGTTTGTATGGCGGAGAATAAAAATACCTTTCGTTTGGTACCAAATTTGTTAAAATCCATTCATAATTAAGGGAGTTACTTCAATTCAAAGTTTAGGGGGTGGTGAAATTACAACCGCTGCCTCGGCCGTGGTTCCATAAAAATTCATGGTACATATTTCATGATGGCGGAAATAAGAACGGAAATAGGATCTATAAAAAGATATTTTCATGATCTTCAGATTGGAAGAAAATATTTCTAAAAATTTTCTTTTCGTTTGAAAAAAATTAAATGATTTTTAATTTGGTTAAAGGATATAAAATTTATTTAATTTAAATTACTAACCCCTCTGTAAAACAATTAAAAGAAAGTAGTAATGAAGTAAAATAATCAAATACAGTGGGGAGCAAAAGTGATTCCATGATCAACGTTTTCATGTTTGAGCGCACATAAAAATGTAACGAATAAAGTAAATGATACAAGCTTTTTTATTATAAACGGTAGTATATTTGTAACAAATTGGAATATATATCAAAAGAGTAAAGGAAGAAATGAAATAGCTAGAATTAAATAACAAAATCAAGAGGCATGTACTCAGTATTGCCCGTAAAGGAAAGAGTACCAAAAAAAAATTCATATTAATATTTGGTCCAAAGACCCTTATTTTCTATGACTTTTTAAATTCTTTTTGGCATACTCTCTACCGACTTTTGATCGACTTTTAAATTTAGAGTAAATTACCGATAAATCAATATTATTGTTCTATGTAGTTGTCGGGCATACAATTGGATGGTCTATAATATGTCCTGTTCTTTAACACAGTTGGAATATCGCGAACCGATCTATTTTGAACCCCCAAAACAATATCTCGATCTGAATATCGAAATATTCTGATCTCGGAATCAGAATCTTAAACATATGCGCACAATTCCCCCAATAAATTTTATTGCATAGGAGCTGCTGTAAATACTTTATAGATGCTAACAAGAAGCTCTTGGTGGTTTTGTAATTTATAAAAAAAGAAACTGATTGAGAGAAACAGTTGTTTGGCATTTGCATGCAAATCGGCGCTTATTCATCGAATTCGTTGGACCGACGACACAATCTTTATGCAAATTTATCGAGATTGCTCTCCCAATGAGGGAGATGATGGCTTCGTGGCAGTGATTGGGAGCTCGGGCAAGACTTGGCGAAACTTTCACTAAATAAGGAAACGGAAAATATATTTCGTAATAACGAAAAAAATCAAAAAGCAGCTGTTGCCGCGATTCGCTGCGCTTCCTCCGGGACACGCGGCATGTTCAATAACCACAAATGGAAAAGTTAATAAGCCAGGTGAGCAGTGAGCAGGCGGGTGGCTCCTGGCCATATGTTTGAGCTGTGAGCGGCCAATTTGGGGGCGAGTAGACGTCAAATTCGGAGCCACGCCGCCCATCGGGTGCACAGGCCAAATGACAAAACCCTCAGTGGGAATAAATGGGGAACCGGCGGTGGGCGGCGGTTGGTGGGCCTTGGTCTGTGTAATTGGCGCGGTTCTTCTTCTTGCCTGTCTAATTGCATTTTAAAATTGCGACACCATAAAATGTGCTTACGGTATAAATAATTATAACGGCATTTGTCGCAACAAACAGCTAAAACCGAGCGTTCCTCTTGGCCCGCCGCTCGCAATGATTCCGAGCGTCAGGACGAGTCGAGGACGATGAGGCCGTGCCACGGCCCGGACAGCCGCCCATCGCACATGCGGGGCAATCGAGGAGTTGCTTTTGTTTTAAACATCCTTGCTGGGGCTGTTGGTGTGGCTGCTCCGTTGTTCCTGGATATTGCATGAGCTTTGTTTGCATTGCCCCGACCAGCCGGGGCCGCAGTCGGCCAGAGGCAGCTCCATTTTCAGAGCGCCATGCGATTAACGTGAGCTGCATATTTTCAGCTAATTTTCTAATTAAAATGGTATTTATGCATTTTTCAGTTCGCAGAATTAAACATTCAGTGCTAAGAGATGCAAGGTGCCAGGATCAGGCAGTCAAGCATCTGCAGGGCGCGAGTTTTCCTCCGCCTTCAGCCAAACTCGGCTAGGCGTGCCCTTGCACTAAATGGATACCAAAGGAACTTCCAACTTCCCAATTAGAGGATTCTTGGCCCTAAACGAATTGCTTTTGATCTGCCAGACAAGTTTAATTTCAAAGGATACGAGACAACGAGCAAAACATACAGAGACAATTTGCATTACAGTTGATGGCTTGACTTGTGATTTTGCATCTGAGAATTTTTACTTTCTTAACCGACGATCCCTGGCCTGTCGTTTGGGCTTTACTTCTGGGCTGCTCCACTCTGGAAGCAGCAAATCGTCGACTGGTCCATCGCCACATTTCAAAATAGACCGAGCCGTGTCTTCTGCGCCCACTACCTTGCGAATAGTTTTGATCAACCGCCGCATCTTTCGGCGCAAATCTAGCAGAAGCATATACATTTTAATGTGCCGGTTGGTGCAGCTGGCTACGGCAATGGAGATGAGCAGGCTCAGGGACACTGTGGTGGTGCCGTTCACGAAAATGTAGAGCCTCCTCAGCTCGGTGGTGCCCAGCCCCAGGAAGTTGAGAGTCTCGTGCACAACGGCCACCATAATGCTCTCGATGGCGCACCAGAGGATGCTGATGCCGACCTCGCCCACGATGATCACAATGAGCAGCTCCACAAGGAACTTGGCCCAGTCGGGCAGGCGGTTCCAGTGGCTGGGCAGTATGTCCAGGTCCAGTACCAAGTCCATTAGGGACAAATAGAAAATGTAACTGCCAATTTTGGGGGCGTCCGTGCACCGGTCCATCTTGTGGTGGATGAAAAGCGAGGTGTTTAGGATCAAATGGATCAAAGCCGCCGTTAAAATGGGGCCCGCCGCAGTCATGGTGTTGGGGAACAAAATGTGTTTATATTTTGAGTTGGATGTGTGCTTGTGTAACTCAAGCTTGTAACGGAAATAACAGAGGTTGCTGGGGAGGATCTGAAGTGGGGGAGTCCTTCATACATAATGGCGGTCGTCATAGCCCTTAACACTGGGAATCCTTTGACAGCAAATCGTTTAGCTTCACTTTTGACGTCCACTCCGACCGCCCACTCGGATGGGTGGGTGTTTATGGGTCCGTGTGGTTCCCAGCCATTTTAAGTTCTCGCCTGACAAGGATAACAAGGCGGACAGGACAGCCAACTCTTGTCCTCCACTTTATGCCGCATAAATTTGTGTCATGCAGCGCCACCAGCATCTCCTCGGTAAGCCTGGCGGTCCTGCTGGATCCTTGCACTGTCAAGTGTCTTGGCGCAGACGGTCAAATTTATTTATGTTGTTGGTTATTTTGCAATGATTTCAAGTCGCTTCCAACTTTATCGTCAACATCATGGCGGTGACTCTGATTCGAGGGCTGCAGACTGCAAATCGAATCCTGTGAGCCCAGGCCGCATATGGGGAGTGGCTTCACAGCATGCCGGGCATTTTTAACGATGTGGCGACAGATTTTTCTAATGTCTCCATTCGAATCCTTTGGCCGGCAATTAAATTTGTTTGCCGGGGGCAGGATAATTGTTTTTCGGGCCGAGACAACCGGCACGCAAAGGATGAGGCTGACAGAGAGTGGGGGAAGCATAAATTCCAAAGGAAACACGATTCCGAATGAATTATGCCAGATGATTATTAGGCGGCAGAACACACACATGAGACGTGGCGCGTCAAGGATGAGTGTGTCGAAGGAGTCGGCGTAATTACGAACATTTGTGCTGGCACAATTAAAAACGAAAGTCAAAGACACGGACAAGGACCTCCCAATGACACACATAGCTGCACCCTTGGGGGCCGGTCACGGGAACGACAACTTAGCCGGGGGGTGGGCGGCGAAAAACACATGTGCAATTGCCGCTCGCCTTAATGGGCCATAAATAACAAGGACAACAATGAGGCCCGGCGGCTGCAGCGCTGATTCCTGCCCACCTCCCTGCCCAGCTCCTCTACGGCCAGGACACACGGAATTATTGCACGCCGACGTGCAACCAATCGCTGTGGCGTGTGAGCGTCACCGCCCGCCCTGGGCCATCCATCAAAGCGCCGTGTGGCAGGCGACGGGAAGCAGTTTAGGGGTGGCATCCTCATCGCCGGCCGGGACATGCTAAAAATGCAACCGCCGCTTTTGATTTATGGTTAATTGAAAGGAACATATAAAAATGTTGCCAATAAAATCCAAGAGTGCGGCTGATGAGCGGCGGCCCGGTTTGTAGCCGCCTGCCCGGTTGCGCCGCGAAGTATGTAGGAAAATATAAAAAGGATAATGCCGCGTGCGTTTGTTTTAATTGAATATAAATCTTGGCAATTTACACCGTCGCGACAGGACGACACATCCTGCCGTTTTATCTGTCCTTTCGATTTTGCTCTCTTCTCACTCTGCCACCACCAAATTGTAAATTACTTCCGCGGCTTTGTTAACTCCAGTCGAATGTCCTTTTTGGCCGGCATTTCCTTGCCCCAAAGGTGTACTCCTCGTCGTCCTTCCTCCCGGACCGCCCTTTTTATGACAGCGATCCCAAATGAACAAAAAGCAGAATTTCAATCGCCAGCACTCGCATCTCAAATACTCTTTACTAACCCAAGCGGGAAAAGGTGACGCACCGAATTGGGTGTCCTTAAGTCCGCAAGGCTGCAGCGCTTTTAGATATATAGAATCTGATTAGTGCTATGAGAGAACTTTAAAGGTTTCGGGAGTAAATTTGAACGGCAGGTTTCTTAGCCAACAAACTCTCTTCATTTTGAAAGAGTACAATTAAAATCCAACAGGACGCATTCTCTAGTATCCGCTGCTTTTCGAGTCCTTTTTGCCCTTTTATTTTTTCTACGCAATATTTAAGGGTAAACAGTAACAGAAATGGATAAAAAAATCTGCATATAAATAAACATTAAAATATTTGAGGGCAAATGGAAATGGCGAACACAAAAAAAGCTAAAGAATTCACGAAAGCACAATAGGTAAATAGAATTGACCGGGGAGAGTGGACGCCAGCCGACTCTACTTCCAGTTCAGACCTTGCCGAGTTCTTATTAAAGAAGGCGGAGTGGTCTTGGAACCCCATGTCTTCCTAGGAATACTGTTTAAATTACAGACCAAATGTACCACGGGTTTCAAAATTCAATTACCCAGCGATATAGAAAAACTAATCTAACCCAATCTAAGAAATTCAATTACTTTTTATTTGTAATTCATTTTTAATAGATATTGTAAACCTAACTTCAATAAACGTCTCTCTAGTGTTCTCTGCAAAACACAATAGCCTAACCGTAAGGTTCTATCTGATATTAATAGAGGTTGCACAAATGTCCTTGCTGACGACCAAAGATAAGCCGCGGAATCCTTGATTGCTTTGGAATTGCGAGAATACCGGCAATGCATTCAGTGAAACGGTGTCAATTTTTGAATTGTGTGTCCTTGATGGAGGAGGGGAGAGTTTGGATTTACGAGTATACCTTCAACCGTGGCGGCTGGCGGACGAGTCCTTGCGTATCCTTTGGCTGCATTTCTTGGCGTATTTTGTGGCACAAAATGATTTCATGTGAAGCGGTGATTATTTTCACCTAAAGTGCGTCGCTGCCCGCCGCCCCGTCCGTATTCCACCAAAGAAGGGGGCGTGGAGGAATATTTATGGGCATTGAGCGTGTTCCGTTTTGGAACGGACTCGTCTCTTTTTTGTTTGTGTTCTCCTTTTTTTAGGGGGGTGCTTTTGGGCTCCGAGTGTCTTTGGTTTGGACAAAGTTGAAGTTGCATTGCCCGACGAGTTGTATTTTATGTCTTCGTCTATAAATCCATGTCCTCGGGCGAAAACACACACACAAACACACACGCCTCCATGTCAAGGCGTAGATTTATAATTTTTGGCTGCGTGGTCGTCGTTGCCGCCGCTGCCTGCGCCATTGCATTTTCCTATGCGGTTGCAGAAGAGAGCAAGAAAACAAGGATCGCAGGGCGGCATGGGTTGGGTCCTGGCATCGTTTCTGCCTGTCGAATTCTATGAATTATGATTTTTGATTGAAGTTGAGTTATTGCAATTCAATTTATTATAAATGCGGTTCGCGGACTTTCCCATTCCCTGCACCACACCCATCCCCCTGCCATAAGGCGAGTCCGTGCTTGTCGCTGACACTCTGCGGCCTTCCGCCCTTCCTGCCGTCGCGTCGTCCTCTCTTTTTTGGCGTTTCACGGCGTCTGTCCAGGACATTGAACTATGAGTTCTTGGTGTGGTTCAATGTGTGTGTGTGTGTGCCATTTTTCGACACTTTTGCTAAATTTATTGCCATTTATTTTTACATTTCCTTTTCAAGTTTTCGCTCCCCGTCCCATTTTGGTGAAAGGATTTTTGGTTGCCTGGGCTGCAATTATTTTCAACGTGTCTGTTGATTTTTCATTGATTTTCTTTATTCTTTTTGACTAATGGAATTTTTTTTCCAAATTTGGGTGCCTTATTACCCTTCAATTTAATGAATGCACAAGACCTTGAATGCCAATTATCCTCCGATTTCGATTATTGATAATTAAAAAATCATTTCGATATATTTCTGAGGTCCAGCAATGTAAGTTTAATTATGAAACTAACAATAGGCGGACTGCCAAATAAATCCGAAACTGCAAAGCTGAAATTTTTGTAGGAAGCCGATATTGAAAATCAGACGCCCGTTTTTGCATTGAGATCCTCAAAATGGAAATATTTCTCGCTTCATAGCAACAAATCCACAACTTTTCTCAAAGGGCCGAGGGATTACCAAAATGTCCGTGAACCTTGATTTGACCCGCAAGTTGGCCCAGCGGGATACCTTAATTAGAAGAAATATCGCAAGATATTTGATGATGCCCTGTTGCCTTGCGCTGAGAAGCACAAGCCAGTCAAATAAACCTTCCAGCGCGATAAGGATCTTGAATAGAAGATACATCGACAAATACTGATACAGTAACTGATTGGACACCTTGCACCCACAACTTCAATTTGATAGATAATTAGAATACATCAAAGATCTTAAGCTTCGATGAGTTATGCTCGAAAACTTAGGAGAAAGAGACGAGACGCTGAACAGAGAAATTGAGTGCAACTTCTTATAAATAAAAAAGAAGAGCATTAGGGGGCACGGAAATATCTGAACTCATCAGGTTCCAACAAATAGAAAGAAGGGAAAAAATCAAAGTGATATCGAAAGTGGAAGAACAAGAGCAAAGATAAAGGGTGATAACTTGGGTTTCAGTTATTCAACGACTGTAGAAATTTTCAATGATTATGATTACGTTAATTATCAATTAGAGATTATCTAGAGCTTACATTCCAATCATATATGTTATGTCCATGGAATTTCAAAGCCCCACATATTTTTTTCTATTTTCTCTAATTTAAGCAAAGTTCAATAAATTGGTGTCCCAAAAGAACTATATTTAAATACTGTTTTTTATTGTTTAAACATTAGTTTTTTCATCATCCGAAAAGCGCATATCTTGAGGAATTTACACTGCACAATCCATATATTTCGGAGGCATATTTCTGACTAAGCTATCAGTTTCCAATATAAAACTTATCTTAAATTTTGTTATATGTAATGGAATAATCGTATCACTTTATCTTCTGGAGCATATAGGGAATAACTCGTATAACACCGACCATAACTGCAAAAATAAGGACGGTGGTGCGGACCTGAGAGTTCGACTTCTGCTCATCTGTGGCCAACTCAATTTGCTTTGTTCGAAGCATTTTATTTGAGCTTTTTAAATGAATGTAATTACGAAAGCCCAGATGAGTTATAAAGTTGGGTAATCCTTTTAATAGTCCTGGCAACAAATAAAATCTTGAAGATGTTTGATTACTAACAGCTTCTGTGTGTATTGAGGGTATGAGATTTTGTTCTGTACTATTTGTGAGACTGGAAATGAATCGCTTACTTTTCCAGCACGAGCACTTTCTGTTTGTCGTTTTCTGTTATTTAATCTGAGGTTTAAACTCTAAAATCAGGAACTGAACATTTAGTAAAAATCGGCTTATCAAAAATGTATATTGTTCTCTGAGAATTTAAACAGAATTTTACAATATAATTAATTTCAATAATTTCGTGAAATACAGATAATATGGAATATTTTCTGGGCCGCTGATTGGACGGGCTCCTTCCATAATGTCAAGGCCAGAAGTGTAGAATATTAAATATATTATTTAAGTTTCAGGGGTGTTCTTATGTCTTCTTCATTTCCCTCCCAATTCGAATTCTTTGACTTTTATTCTTACTGAGGACTTCCCGGCGCCTGTTCTGCGCGGATTGTGGGCCGTCGTCTGCCCCACTTAATCTTCATTATGCCCACTCAATATGGAATCGATCCGATCGGGCCCGGTATAAATCAGAATCGCTGGTGGTTAGTCGCGTACCTGATTTAATTATTAAACAATGAAGTAGGGAGCACAATCCAGTCCCAGAGTGGGCGTGCTTCTGTCGCAGACAAGGGCAGTAAATAAAGCAGTGGTTGTGATGCACCGCCGGTGATCCTCTTCTAACCCAAGAGCCGTCGTCCACCTCCGACGACCGCATCACGTGGGGGACAAAGGCATCAACTGCTCTGGGGATGGCCGGGCCGATGCAGGGGGTGGTCGCCACTGGCAGCCAGTAATTGCACCAACGCGCATAATTCATATCAAATGACCATTTTAAAATCCTTTTATTTCTGTGCGTCGTCCTGGGTGCCGGCAGCTGCGGAGCGGTGGCGCTGCCGCTGCCGCTGCCGCCGCCACCTGACCCACAGCCAAAATATTTGAAATAATAATTCTTCGAGATAAATTACCCAAAAACAGTTACGTGTATGCGGCGGGGCTGTGTGTGTGGGTCTAAATTGCCGGCAATGCGAGACAATGAGACACACACACCCGCGCAGGGCAGCCCAGGACACTAGCTGGACCGGGCGGCCAGTGAGAGTGGTTGGCTATCACTCCGCCATTCAGAGACGCCCTCAGCCATGCCTCCGGCGCGGTGGCAGTCACATCCACAATTCGGACTTTCATTCGTCCAGTTCGGGGAGTCGGATGAGCTTAAGTGCTGGTCGTCCCGGTTGCTCGTCCTGCGTTTGGCATTTAGCATCAGGAAATTATGCTGACGCTGCTGCCAACTGGTCAGCCTCGACCAGGACAGTCCAGAAGCGGGTATCATTCCATAAAACACAAGCAGCCCCTTCATCCCACCGACCGACCGCTTGCCCGCCTCTCCTTGTCTGGCTGCCAACTGGGCAGGCAATCAGCGTTTGGCCGCGTCTGCAGTTGTGTGCAGGCTCAGTGCTCGTCCTGATGGCCCGATTCTCCTCCCACTACTTAACTGGCATCGTGCGCCTGGTTTGTGTTGTCCTCATTAAACACACACACACAAACTCACGCACACACACACCCTTACTGATATAAGCCGGGCTAAAGGACTGGCAGCCTCCCTGCCATGGAGGCCAATGGGTGGCCCGCCCGGTCTAATGAGTTGCAGGCCATCTCGCATATGTTTGCCCGTTTGGCCGCATCCTTGCATCCTCATCGCGTTTCGCTTGATAGCGAAGCCAGCCAGCCAGCCAGCCATCCAGCCAGTGAGCCGGCCACGCTGTTGTCGTTGCGCTGCTCTGCTCGTCTGCAGTGTCACACATCTGGGTGCAAATTATGGCACATTTCAAATAGCCTGGCTGCACTGAGAGAAATTAAGAGTAGTTTGCTTGAATTAAAGTGGCTCAGATCTCGTCAGGGTAAGCTCAAGTACTGCCAGCATCCTGCGCTCCTGTTAGCTGCGATTTCTTGCAGTGCAGCGCGAAAGAGAGCGGCTGAGTGGCACAAAAGTTTACATTTATGATGCAGTAGATTCGCCTCGGTTCTGCTAGGTGAAGAGTCCGCCCCTCCGCCTGCTTCCTCTTCAAATGGCCACCTCAGCCGTAAACCATTTCGACTGACACACACGAGAGTCGTTCAGCAAAGGGCAGAAGGGAGTCGAGGAGGCCCGCGGGAAAGAGACAGAGGCTGACAGGAGTGGTGGGGCCAGTGGGTGGGGCTGTACTTGGCACTGCAACCGCAGCAACAACAACAGCAGCGGCAGTGTCAGTGGGCGGGAGGCCTGTGCGCGGCGACCGAAAACAAAAAGGCGCGAAAATCCATTCGCACATAAAATGCGCCACAGTGTGCATTATTTTAATGTCACTGATAAATCATTTTTATGTCGGTGCTAAATCAAAAGATGGACGAGCAAATGCCGTATTTCAGGGAGGAGCGACTCTCACTGACACACACATGCCCCGTACACACACACACACACACACACGGGCGCGACATAGGGCCAGCAAGGTGGGCACCATCCTGTTAGCTGCATTCGTCCATTAAAATGCGCCCCGGTGTCCAAAACAGGCGGACGCTAGGCTCCCAAGGTGGCACCTCCAGCCGTCAGCCGTCCTTTCCGGGGGTCGGCACGTTTATTTATTATTAACACAAAAAAGACCCCGAGGACGAATTGCAGCGCCGGCCCGTCGTCCTCCTTGCGCAAGTGCACTGAGTGGCTCATAATTCGTCGCCGTTGGCCGCGCCGAGGCGCCGCAGAAATTCATCTGCTTGCGGTTCAAACACGTGCCGTGTGCTAGAAATAATGGCCACCGGCATCGGCCGCGACTAATGGGCCCAACGGCCGTGCCCCCAGCCCCCGACATATGCCACTGCTGGCCCTCAAAAAGAACCTAGAATTTTCAGTTCTGCTCTTCATTGTCAATGCCTTGTTGCCTGATTACAGATCACAAAATATGATGTTCTGAAGATTCCTTAAGTTATACTTGGTGTGCATGTTCTCCGGTGTGTCCTTCGTGTTTGGTTTTTTCGGGGCCTCCATTAATTTAGTTTGCGGAGCACATAGGGAGTGACTCGAATAATCCCCAGAATGAGGGCAAATAGAACGATGCTCTCACGGACCTGGTATTTGGACTTCTCCTCTGTCCAGGGCAGCTCGATTTCTTTTTTCCGATGCATGTTTCTTGTTATTGATCAACTTCCTAGAATAATAATATTCAGAATGTAGTTCTAAAAATTCGTATGCCAATTTTATACTTACTTTTCGAACGAATCTTTCCTGTTTGATTTTAAAATTCAATTGAAGAGCTTTCAAGTTGGTTTGAAAATAGAAGCCTACTCGGTTCATAAGTTTCTCTTATAATTTCAGGTGAGGAACCTCAGACACTTAAGTTGAGAAAACCCACATCTTCATCTTGTAACTGAACAAAATGCTTTCTTCGCTTTTTACCACACATTTCAAGCTTCAATTAAAGTAGGTATTGGGTTTCCTTTATTTGAATAAACGAATTCAAATAATTGGTTCTCCATTTTTAACCACTAGCTGTACATTGCAGCAAACTAACTTCTTATTCGAATTCCCTAATTATTAAATTCTCTTATGGTGCGATTCAGATAGTGCAAAATTTGTAGACTTTAATTACCTCGGTGAGCTGAGCTCGCCTCTTGTCCGATTAATTCTCACTTAATGGCCTTCAGTTTGAATAAACATAAACAAGTTAAGGCGAAGTTGAGATTTGCGTGCCGGGCTGCTAACGAGGGGATCATAAATCAAATAAACAAACCTAAGCCTCATTATCATATTATCAGCAACAAATTCTGACACCGGCCGTCAAGTTGGGTTCAAGTGAGAAATCTGTCAGGAGGCATTAAATCGCCCAAAAGCCGCAGGGGCGACAGGGCGCGCAACTGATGGGATTTCCACTGACTTGCGGTGACTCCGTCGCCTCCGTCCTGCCACAAGGAGCCGGCGGCACACATAATTATGCGTGTAAACAAGTGCCAAGTGCGGTGATAGTGCGCTGATGTGTGACTGACTCGCTTGGCGAAAGGGTTGGCCGGGCGGACGGACACCTTCTTGGCGCTGATGAAAACTCAACTAGTGCAAAACAAATTGCCGAAATTCCACGCAAGGAGGCAGTCCGTGAGACGGGTTCGCCAAGGGCTGTCCTGCCTGCTTTTCTTGCTGATTTATTCGCGTTGTGTTGGCAACAATTAGAAAAGTTACCGCAGGATGTGTTCGCAGCAGAATAGACGGGGCGAGTCCGTGGCGACGATATTGCCACCATCTGTCTTTGTCCTTGCCGCTGACGATGCGATGAACGCTTGGCGGTGACGGGTTGCCCGGGGTGCTTAAAGGTCTTGGGATGCTCGCCATTCCCTTGCCCGCCTCGGCGCGCTTTAATTTGACGAAAGACTGATGACATCTCATTAATATTCATTGCCGCTGCAAGGAGCCGGGATTTGCGGCCATGTATCCTGTTTATGTCTGACTTTATTCATGGTCGCGCTGCTGTGAAATAGTTGCTGTTGTTCGTCTCCTGTCCGCACTCCGCTGCTGGCTGTCGTTGGTGGCGGTTAATGTGAAGCACTTAAGATGAATGCCCTGTGAACGGAAATTGCTGGAATGTAGATGTCCTGATTCTAATGAGGCGTTAAATGCTCTTCAACTTCACTTTGATGGCGAGATTTTGCCCACATCCGAGAGTGGTGGGAAGAGTTCTCACAGTAAATGAACTTCAATAAGTTTGATAAATTAAATATTAAATGGAACAAAAAATTCTGAAGGATGGTAATAAAATAAATTCGCAACCATGGAACCAATTGACTTCCATTTAAAATTTGATGGATGCTTTGAATTTGTAAAGAAGTCCGCTTTTTTGTTTTTCAATTTCAAGTATTTTTCTGGTTCTTGGACAAACCTAAAAAGGAGCCTCCCTCACACGTTATCACGTTTGTCTGTCTTTCATAATTCTTACCACTTGTCGGTCTATTCCTCTGATTTGTGTCTCCTGGCCAGCCAGTCGATTGGTTGGACTACTGCCGGTTGTCCATGTCTCTTGGCTGGTTGTCTGGTCTTACGCTGACCTCATTCTTCCCAAACTAAAATCTGATTGCTGATTTAACAAGGCCTCTTCTTTCATCTCGAAACTTATTAAATCCGAAAGGCCAGATTGGCGATCTCACGAAAAGCGTCCCGCTCATTAGCTGTCGCCTCCTCGTCTGACCTGCGGGGTTCTAACTATTTCCTGTATCCTTGGATTAATTCGTTGGAGCGTCCTTGGGCTAGAAAGTTAGCGGTAATCGCGCCATTTAGAAGAGGCCCAACGGCCAGGACACCTAATCCAGTGTGCCACCTTTTCTCTCGACCAAAAGAGGCAGAGGGGAAACGAGTCAGGACGGCATTCTCATCATCGTGGCCATGTACATACATATATTTAGCATATTTAAAATGTAACCTTAATCCACTTTTGTTTGGCAGTTTATGGGCCGGCCCGCACGCCCATAAGTATTTCAAATTAATGGCGACACTTCAAAATAATTATGAAGCACACGCCCCGCCGGCGACAGCATCAACATCCAATCTTGCCAGCAGGACCAGCCGACCGCCGGCTGTTGGCGTCTGTCGGATTTGGTGTCTCAGGGAAGAAACGGCTTGTGTACTTACCGTTGGCACTTTTAAGACGATGCCGTGACATATTTATGAAGTTCAATTATCATAAAATGCAAATGAAATCGTCATGCCCGGAAAACGTCAACGGAGGGTCGGCGGGAGTGTGGGGCGTCGGCTGGTTTCGCTCGCCACAGTTGCTCAATAAAACAAAACAAGGGATCTGCAGGTCCTTTGGGCCTGCGAGAGGGCCAAAATTAAGCAATTTACTTGCGATATCCGCCAGCCACCGCCGCCACCCAATTGACCCAAGGCCTATAAAAGAGCAACCAAGCTGGCTGGTCCGGACTCCTGACAGGTTTTGAGTCCTTGTCATCTATTCCAGGCTGCCGGCAGGTTGGTGTGCTGAATTTTATCTGTCGACTGGCGCTATTAAAAGAAATTACGTTCAAAACTAAATTGCGGGAGGCAGGACTTTGCCCTCTCCTGCTCGACCGACCCGTGCCATTGAAATGAGAAACGATTATGTCGGGTCTGGAGGACTCGAGCAGCGAAAGGCAGCGCCGTGTAACAGTGCAAGTATAAAGAAAACGTATCCATCCCCACACCAAAGAACAACGGGCAAACTTTTAACTTGTTTGCCGTGTTTGGTATTTACAAGTCCCGTGAGACCAGGTGCCCCTTTGCCGTCCCCTGGCTAGGAGGAGGGCAGAGGGCTGTGCCGCATTGCTGATGTTTGCGTTTTTCCTTGGGATCCGGAGGGGACTTTGGGCGAGTGTGTCTCTGGTTTTTATTTTCCTTGTGGCTTGAGTGGCGGGGAGTCGAATTTTCCATTTTTTTCGTTAGTTTGCATTCACGTCTGCGCTTTGTCTCGCGTCTGTCTCCCACTTGTCGACCCCGTTTGGTTCCTTAAGTTGGCGTAATTTGTTGGCCGCTTAGTTTTGCCCAACCTGGAGAGGAGGGTTTCTCGAGTGCCCGTTATGGTAATTTAGTGGCGCAATTTTTGGGCAAATTGATGCTGTGATGCCCTCCCACTTATTGGTCCATAAAATTCCCGTCTCTCGGTCTAATTCACAGCCACAAAACGAAATTTACACCAACTTTAAATTGGCTGTGCTGATCTCGATTGAGAAGCGTCTAAATTGTTTTAAAGACTTATTTTTTTTTTATTATAAAAAGGATAACCAAAATTTTCTTGGATTATTTTATGTATTTTATCGAACTCGATTTATCGGTACTTATTGAATCGCTAAACTCGACCAATTCCCCTTCCTATTTCGATAACTACGATTGTTTTTTTTTTTTGCCAATTGGGCTTACGAGCGGTCGATTCGTTTCGAGAAACACTTTTTATGCAGTACATCTATATTATATTGTTATTATCATAGTTTAAACCTGGTGGGATTGAACTTAATCAACATTAAAATTTCACATTAACGTTAAAATTTGAAGTGAGCCTTTCGATAACATTGATTTTGTCGAATGCTTTGATATTTAATTTTAACTAATTGCAGTATTGATTTTTATTTTGATGGATTACACAAAAATATGGTTTTATAATACTTAAAATTTAAATAAAGGAAATGATAAGACGTATAAAAGATGACGAAAAGAAAGCGAGAATATTTTTAAAAAATTCCAACTGCATATATTTGTTTATTTTAATCCTTATATTGGAGATATAAGTTCTTCTGCCTATCAATGTACATACCAATAAGTTTAAATTAAATAATATATTTTTTAATTAAAAATGAGATTATACGTTTAAATGATTTTAGTTTTTTACGAAGTCAGCTCTGCCGCCCATCGAAATTTCGATAAATTTTATTGTCATATTTGAGAATCTTAAGAGAAATGTGTAAACAATTTTTGCAAGATATATTTAAACATTTTTTTTATTTATGTGTGTTTATTTGAAAATTCATTTTTCACAACTAGATTTTAAATATCTAAAAATTTTGAAGTTTCTACTGTGCCGTTTATCGAAGTGTCGATAAAATTGATTGTCAATGACTTGAAAGAAAGCGAAAAGGCGAAAGAAACTTTCGGGACGTGTAATCTTGCAATTAATGTGTATTAATTCGATGTTCCAATTTTGAAATCATTTTGGGATTTAAAATATATTTTTATATTATTAGAACTAAATTAAAAAGCTTAATTTGGCTTGTCAAACACGTGGAATCGAAAGGAGTGATAAAAATTGCAAGTTTTATTTTTCTCCCTCACACATTTTTCATCTTTAAATAAAATGGGGAATGTGTTTCAATCGGCTCGAAGGAGCGTTGTGGGTGCAGGTAAGCGTTGGTGTTCCGATTTTGCAAATTTTCTTCACGATTTACTCAGTTGCAGCTATACCATTGCTGACTGCCTGGCGGGCCCCATCTAATTCGACGCACGTGGAGGAGGTGCAACAGGAAATTGACTATGCCCAAGAAGCGGTGCAGGAGTCTGTTGAGGCGGAGGAAGACTTAGCGGTGGGCATGACGGAAAATACTCCGACTATGCCGAATATACGGACATCTGATTGCGAGCCGTCACCTATGGCGAGGGCTGGTGTAGTTTCATCTGATGTGAGCAACAGAGAAAGCGGACCAGTGTCCTTGGCAGCAAATACACTTGATTGCCCACCGCCAAACGCTGATCCTGAACCTGACCAATGCCCAACCGCGGTAGAAGATTCTGAGCCACCAGAGTTGCAAGAGATATTGGGCGGAATCGAAAAGCCTCGGAGATACTCTGGCCATGTGCGCGATACCTCTTGGGCGGAGGAATTTACTATGGAAGCGCAGATGAACGCGACAAGCAATGGGGAGTCTGTCACTTCGGGTGAAAGTTGTATTGATTTTGCCCCTCCGGTGGAGTCATTTATTTGTGACCCGGAATCGAATTATTTGGGCGGTGGCGAAAACATTTTCGAGCAGGGAGTGTTTGATGTCATTGAAGTCGATTATATTGCAGACGCCCTGGCTTATCGTGCGGAGTTTGATGCGGCTGAGGAATGCCAATTGGTCTTGGCTTCGCCGGTGGTTTTGCCTGAACCAATTTTTCAAAATGATGATACTTCCTCTTCTGCCAATAGCGGAGAAATTCTTCGGGAGCTTGTGATGATTGATGCCATTGAAAATTACGAAATCCCGGAGATGGTTGACATTGAAGACGATGTGGAAATGTGCGCGGAGTCTGCAGCGGCACTAAAAGGTCAGTTGGTCTTGGCTTCCTCAATGATTTCGATTATACTCGAATTAGTCTTTCATGAACCCAAGGGATTCTTTTCTGCAAGCCGAAAAGATATTATTCTGAAGACAATGGTTGATGCCATTGTGCAGATGAAAATCAGGCAAAAATATCGTGTAGTCTGGTGGAGCGTTCGAATGCCAGTTGGTCTTCGCTTCGCTGGTCTGGCCACCCATTTCGGAACCATTGAAGCTGTGTATAGAAAGAAAGGGAGGGAATTCAGAATTCTGAGCCATTACTTCAAAATATTAAAACTTACATTTCAGTTACTCGTCGGGACTATCTTCAGCAGATTGTTATTGAAGCCGATGAAGATCTGGCGAATGCCGAGACCGATGACGACGTTTCAAAGCGACCGGAGTCTGATGCGGTTTTGTATTCGCCAGTGGTTTCCCTCGTTTCTGAGCCATCAAGTGTATGTGAAAATTTAAAGATTAATTCTAAAGGAGATGTAGACCGCTTCCTCGAAGAGAGCGATGTTGAAGTCGTGGAGGGGTCTGAGATCCGAAACGTGGCTTCGCCAGAGTCGGGAAAATCGGCGGTTTCACACGTGAGGCTCGGTCATGAGGCCGATAAGGGGCAGGAAGATGCGATGGAATGCGATATTTTCAATTTAAGTGACTTAGATGAACATGACCCAAGTGTTGACTTTAAGAACGTGAAGCAGAAGGATGCTAGTCCAGCAAAAGGAGCGACTTTGGAAAAAGATAAGAACCGCCAGGTAAGACTGAACTTTTGACAGCTTAGTTTCTTTTTGATATAAAAATTCAAGTACCAGGCGGGCGATCAGGCGCTGGATCCTGCGAAAGAACTGACAGAGGAAATCGAGGAGGGAGAAATTCCTGGAGAGGAAGACAGACCTCAGTACCCCACGTTCGATAGGGCTTTTTGGAGATTCCAAGAAGAATACTACCGACAAGCGTACCCCTACCAACGGCCTTCCAGACCCACAGCACCCATAATTGGATTGCCATCTGAACCTTATATCTGTCCTTCATATCACCCAACCGGTGGACCTAATCCACCGCGAACCACATCGCATAAAAATGAGGAGTCCTGGGAAGAGAACCTTGCCAAGATCAGAAACTTACTGCACTTGTCGGAGACCGTGCCTCCGAGGCCAGAGAGGCATTCCACTGGGGAGCGGGACCGTCGTAGTCGTAAGCGAACGCGCAGCCCTACTCCACCGCCGAGGCGCAGGGAGGCCAAGAGGCATCTATCCCCATCGAAGTCACCACCGCGCTCGAGTGACCAGTTGGCGCACCGCAACTCCTGCCGGAAGACGCCGCCCTCGCCCTCGCGCTCGCAGACTCCGAAACTTCGCCGGCGTGGCCCGCACACTCCTTCGGCCAGCCCACCGAGCGAAGTCAAACGCAGCCCCACTCCGTGCAAAGGCAGCCGTCACCGCCGGCGCAATTATAGGAAACAATCGGATCGCAGCTCTTAGGCAATGAGTAGCAAACTTCGGATCCCTGTAAATATAACACCTTCGAAACAATAAAATCCGAATATTCAAGGATTGACAAAGAGCAGGAGGGGCGTGGCAGCCGTCCACACGTACACACAACACCCACGAACGGTGGAGGGAATGCAGCGCTGCCGCCGACTGCAGTGAGGACACGTCTCCGTGTGTGTGTGCTCTCTGCTAATATCCTTGTTAATATTATTAAACATTATTTATGGATTTGTTTAATTTGTATTTAGTAACGGTTCGGTTGGCTGGCTACGTGCCTGCCGGCAGGGCAAACTTAAGACGGCCCGGCCCACTTGCCCCTGCAGTCTCGGCTTTGCGGTCGTGAAAAGTTGCCCCACCGCCGCTGCAGCCCAGCTGAGCCAAATGTCCGCATATCCTTGGAACTGCTGCCTGGTGTTTGTACAGCAACCACCCTTTCGCCTCCACTCAACCGTCCCCTGGCCGTCTTGGCCGGCGCAGTGCTTACTGTCGCGTCGCCCTGGTGGAACAATTACATGGTTTTGCCTAATGAATTTATCTGCTCATCAGCATCTCTCCGCCGCCACCACTGCTGCTGATGCTGCTGCTGCTGCATGCATGTCCTTGCCGCCGTCCTGGGGGCTGTTCGCATGTGTTGTGCGGTTGTGGCGGTGGGCGAGGCAGCGGGGCTGCTTGGGCGTCACAGTAAATTTTATGTAGATTTCCTAACACGAATTATGTTCATTTGCCGGCGCTGCTGGCTCGGCCGAGGCGGCTTCTTCGTCCTGGCGTGCGTCTCCTTTGCTGGCGTTGAAGTTTATGAAAAACTCGTGCGCAAAATAGTTCGCCTTCCGAGCACCACTAGCAAAGGATACAAACAAACATTTTACTTTGATTGGGGAACAATTTTATTAGCATTTTAATCGTGATTTGTTGTGTGGCTGGGAAAAGCAACGGCAGCGACGGCTCCGCCCGCGCCATTGGATTAATTTATAGATTAAGTTTTCATATCCTGATAATTAATAGAGTTACATCCGATGCGGTCCTTGCTAAAAATGGCGGAGAGTGGCGAACGAACAAGTGCAAGACAGTCAACACGGGTTTTGATTTTGGGTCAACAGACAACAAAGGACAACCGATTTCCCAAATGGGACACCATCAACATTAATAAAAGGCTTGCGCAGGAATTGTTAAAACGTTCCCTTGAAAAATCACAGCCACAAAAAGAAAACTTTAAAAGTTTACCTAAATTTTATTTTGGGTTTCTAGTTTTCCAAGTATTCCAAAATCATTTGGGAAGAAGCAGGGTACACAAACGACCGGGAATAATACGCGGATCCATTCAGGTTAGGGACAAGGGTTGTCTTAGGATCCAGAAACAAGGTAACAATGGAGAAATGATAGACTAATCGGATAATGCAGCGTTCTTTATATATATGATCTATATAATTTAAAAAATCATAATACAATATTCAAATTTAAAAAGGAAATTAACCTATCTGATTTCAGTACTACCCTCATTTAAAACTATTGAAAACGTTGGCTTGAACCGTATTTAGAAATGCTTAATGGTATTTCTTGGTATGGTTCACATTATTTTTTAATGAAATCTAAAACACCTTTTTGAAATGAAAATAATAAATAAGATCAGGCCATTAAAATGTTTGTTACAAGATTGAGTAAAAAGTATTCAAAAAAAAATAGGTAAGTTATTTCAAGGTAGCAATTAAGATTATGCAATGTTTGGCGAAATAAAACAAAAAGAAACCGTGAAGAACAAGATAAAAATAAAATAGACGGCTGAGGTTCCATCCCCGATTTCGATTTCGGCTGAATATGAATACAATAGCGAGAGTTGGTTCATACTGCATTTTCGGGGTAAAAAATTATACCAATTTTGACCAAAAAAACGTTGCCGTACTCAAAGAATTAAAAATACGGGGAACACGGAAACTGGGTATGTCTTCAGTTTAAATGAAATCAACCGATCTCTTGCGCTAGAGACTAGAAAATTAAATTCTAGTATAGGCAGGAAATTAATTTGGGTGTAGCTGACCTCTTCCTGATATTTTCTCGATAGCAGTTAAATTTAATGGACAACTTTAGGTGGGTTCAGTTACCGGTGGTCTTGGGAATTGGGGATGGGAGATATCATTCAGGTATCTTTGCGTTTGAATTCGTCGGCAAATTTACAAAAATAATTAACCTGAATAAGCCCGTAAGCTTGCCCGACATCCGATTTATTTTATCTTACCGGTTGACTCAGAAGCCCGACAAAGACGACTTCTCACGGCAGAAGAAACAGCCGACAGCCTCGAAAATATCACAGTGACTGCAAATATTTGGAGATGCTGCATTGTGGGACCCGCAAGCAACTCCCGTGGCGTCGGTAGATTCGTTTAATTATTTCTAATTTCTCTGTTGACACTGCGCCAGTCGGCGGCGAAGAAGTCGCGTGGGCGGATGGAGGGTCGCTAGGTGCACTTATCTCCTGTTGACAGACCCGCCTAGGCGAACGGAAGGAGTTCCCAGCGACGCACACATGTGTGGGGCAACGCGTTCCGTTTGCATTGCTCGGCGGCACCTGCTCGGAGGCGGTGTTGATTTTGGTTTGAAGTCGAGGGACACCGCTCGACGCGATTCCGAGATTTTAATTAGCTGAGGTTTTTGGGTCTTTGAGTTGCCGACGCACGACTCGGCTTTCTCGATTTGCTTTACTTATAAGAATTTACAGCCCTCAACACCCCAAACTCATTACGTGGGCACAAAAACACACAAAGGGGACTGCGGCTAAATTCAAAGGGGTTTCGGATTCAAGACGTCTTCAATGCCTATCTTTCTGTCATAAGCCCACCGGTCTATTGCTTGAAATCTCGAATCGAAAGTTCAAGCCGGTTTGTGCGCTTTAAGTTGCGGAATGGTCTTTGTTTTATTACTCCGTCCTTCAAAAGCAGAGTCCTTGACTGTGTAGTTGTTTTTTGGCAAAGCCTCTTTTACCTTTGGCGCTGCCCCGACTCCGGGCTAAATGCACAAAAGTCATAATTCAATAAATAAATGCAAGGATGACATGTGGACAGCGCAGGAACATATCGCATCGAATGCACTCAAACGCAAACAGGAAAACCCACGACCGCGCCCTCGCCCTTGCCCAGTCACAGGTTTAGTCCTGCCCGACTGAAGTAAAATTTACGACGGGGCATTAAGAACCGAAAAAAGCGAGTGCCGCCCAATTTTGGGCCAGGGATTGGCGGCCACGCAAATCTATTAACGCGAGCCAAAAAAATATTTACGCGGTGTCCCCGTACCGCCCATCATGACTGCGTTGACGGTCAGCCCGGAAAGTGCAGGTCCGCGTGCACTGAGCGGCTCCGGGGTGCGGACTTGTGGCCGGTCACGTGGCCTTCACTGCAGGCCTCAATTTTGATGGCCGTCCAGGACGTAGGCCTTTCCCAAAAACCCAAGCGTACCCAGCATGCAGTGGCTATGTGGAACTCTGGGTGTGGGTGGCCGAGAAATTTAACAATGCCAGGGTGATTCCCAAACAGAAAGTGGTAGAAATTAATGAAACATAAAAAAGAGGAAAAGTTATAGCCGTTATTTATAATAATACATTGCCAATCATAAAAATACCATACTAAGATCTTTCTCTGTTCTCCTAATCCACTGTGGGCTAAGATTATATTTGTAGCTTCAAATTTGTATATATAAAATAAATAAATTTAGGATAAGGTAGCTTCATTGAGCTTCCTGTTCTAATTCCAAATGTCCCAATAAGCTTTTTTTGTGTCTTCTACTGTGCTAGATAATTTTAAAACAGGGCTGCATTTTCATCAATCGAATTATTTTAATGCATTTTTATCGGGGAATAAAACCAAGACAAAATCACGTGGCGGCATCGGATTTGGTTTCGATATTGGTTAAGTTCATTTGGATTTGTTTTTAAAACGAAACTGGAAAAAAACGATTCAAATTTGGTCTCTGATAGAATAAAGGATCGGCTTAGGTTACGAGTTCGGGTATGGAAAATATATGGGTTTTTCGGTTACGGTTTCGCTTTTATTACCTTATTTTAATATAAGAACTTAAATCAGTTTCCTAAGTGCTTAAATGAGATTTTGGGTATTCTTAAGACTCCCCGAAAATAAAAACATAAGAGGAATAAAATCCTCTTCATAATTTTGATTTAGGATCCTTGATATGTTTAAATATGCAATTATTTTCTGTCTGGATCGAATGTTTGAAATATATTCTCTTCTTGCTGACCGTCAAGCGATCTTCGATGCGGACAGAGTATCAAAGTTAATCTCTCTAAGTGGGACCCAAAAAGGCTGAGGTAGAATCTTAAATCTTGAAATTCTACCCTTTGGAATTATATCTTCGATCTTTAAGCTTAAAACAGAGCTCAGATTCCGCTCTGAGATTTCTTAAATATTTTAGCTGACAGATCTGGTTTGTATTTTTTGGGTTTACTGAAGTCCCCTAACACTTTTTATGTTTGCAGGCAAGTGCATTGTGCTTGGAGCAGTTGGATGCTTTGTAACTGCCTTTTGTAGGCCGTTAGCAACGCACAGGCTGTTGGTGATGGCGGTGGAAGTGGGGGCCACTGGGCGATCCAGTTGGCGACTTTTTGCCCGGGAAATTATGATGCATTTTTATGGATTTTCGATGTTTTTTACCCAGGCTGCAGTGTCGTGAGGCGGCAAACAGTGGGGGCAGCGGTGGGTTAAGGCCGAAGCCTTCCATTCTCTCTTACAATAGTGGGGATTACGATTCGTCAGTGGCCAAGCCCCAGCGGCCCAAACGAGGGCAACATCTGGGGGCAATGGGCACCGGTAGCTACCCCCACCCATCCAAAGGAGGGAGGGGCGGATTGACGAAAGTCAATTGGGGAATGGGGCTTCGCATTTTTTCACTTGGTGGACCAACTGATTTATGCGCTTTGATGGACGGCGCTACCAATTGCCGCTGGCGGGTGGACAGAATCGAGCGGGGGTGGCTGGCCAGTGCAGTGGCCACCAAAAAAATCAACACCAAGGCTGGAAAAAAATTTATGCATTTTCATTGATATGCAAAGCACTGCAACACGAGGACGAGCCTCCCCCACTCCACCCCCAGTTAAAAGATGAAGAGAAGAACTTGGGAACGACGCGCGCATCCGCATCCGCTTCCGGTGCAGAGCAGAGGAGGGGCGAGGGGCACGTTGCGTAGAGCGTTTCGGGTCTCGGGTGCCCCGACATGTTTGGCGTATTGTCGAATTGCATAATATGCACTTTTTCATCGGCCCATCCGCAAAAATTTACAACCCTACACACGTCGATTTATTGCCTGACAATTGCTCCCCGGCCCGGCCCGGCCCGGCCTGGCCGACACGCAACGACGGGTATGGCCAACAATGGAAATGCCAATGCTACGGGCCGCTCGCCTGCCCAATGGATTTGTGTCCGGCATTGGCGCCTGCTCTCTGAGTTATGAGTGCCGGGGAGGCCCTCACAATTCTGCGGACCGAAAACCACGGGTCCAACGGATTGAATGAGTTTTCCGCATGTCGATTGTTGTTGCTGCCACGCGGCTGCTGTTGTCGCTGTTCTGTTTCTGGCGAATTCCATCACTGAATTTCAATAAAATGCAGACGAGCCGCGTCCACCGATTCCATCAGTGCCCGCCGCGGCGGTCGTCGGATCCGTCGGCGATGCAGTCTGGCCGCCAATTGCGATGTGTCCATCCCCGGATCCCGGCCATTGACGGCGCCAATTCGTGTGAAAAATAATGTTTTTAATATTGACAACATGAAAAATGTGAAAACAATAATCATAAATTTTTATTAACACCAAAAACAACAGCCTCGCCAAATGTCGCCCAAAAAAGTAATCGCAATTATGGCCCCTCCGCTGCCAATGCATCCTCTCCGCGGTTGTCTGTCCCCCGCGTCAACAAAACGGTTGGGAAATTGATTTCGAAACGACAAGAGTAAAGAAAGCTTCCAACAAATTAAAAAACTGATGGAACCGGATGGATGGATTGCTGGGTTTTATTAAAGAAACAGAGCCTCATCGGAAGCGATCCTTGGAAGATATGCAAAATTTTGTTTCATAAGTAGATTCCTAAGTAGATCTTCAGATCTTACAGAATTTTAAGCTCGAGTTTTTGAATTTTAAGGGGAAGTTGAGGAGTTCATAATGCTGGAATTGGGGAGCTTGACTGCTCTTCGTTTTTTACGGGAACAAAGGTCAATATGAAAGATGAATGAAGCGATTTTCTCGCTGCTCATTTGCTTAACATTTCTTTCACTAACCGTTTTTGTTCAACTGACTAGTGAACTACAAAAGCCCTAAGCATTTCGGACTTAGGACGCTTCTCTCAAATCAAAGCCTGAAGTAATCGCGATCGAAGAGGCCAAATTAACCGGTGGGTTTGGATTTCAATCCGTAAATCTTAATTAACTTAATTAATAAAGAATACAATGTGTGTTTCTTGCTTACTTCTATATCCTGAGAGTTTATTTTAACACGGAAATTGTTGCTTATTTACTTAAAAACTGTCTTAATGTGGAGACTATTTAATTTTTAGCTAGGGGTCCAAAAAATTACTACTGCAGGGCATCCTTTCTCTAGATTACAATATAATACAATTCTCTGCGGTAAGGAGATCAATTAAGTGCGATGGAGCCTTCTTCTGGGGGCTGGGATGGGTTCCAGTCTGCTTATAAACAAGTACCTGGCATTTTCTATGAAACCTAAGGCTGGGCGCTGGAGAGCAACCTCACGGCCTTGATTTCGATCCGTTGGATAAACCTGCGGATGCTTCTGCTCGCAGTTACCGGGAGCTGGGTGTCATAGATCCAAATGGTCCTTATAAAGGCCTTGCAAATCAACAGCTTCCCCCTTAGACGCCACCTTGGAATACTTCCCGATCAGCCAGTAAAGTTTTCTGATTTCTCAAGTCCTCTCCTCAACCTGCTTGTGATTACGCATACGGTTCAAATTCCAGGTGAGGTGCCAAAGTATTTGGAAGCTGGGATAATTGACCCGCTTAGGCTGATAGGGGGCGCAAAATTGCCGAATGATAGACATCATTGACTCCATTCGACGAATCACTTCTTGGATCAGCACCAATACTAATCTATTTTATCTATTTCCTTGCAGAAAGTCGGCGATTCAATCGTGATATTAAATGTCTTCCAAACGAGACGGGAACAGGTCGAGATTAAAATCCAGCAGGACTTCGCATTCCGAATTTCAAATTGAAATGTGGCGGCTTTTCTGCGTCAGCAAATATTTCTTTGTTTTTTCGCCTTTAATTAAATAAAAATGTAGCTGTGCTCTTCCGGTGGCGCCAAACGACCTTGAGCATTTTGGATTGCTTGATTTTCGCTTGGTCATTTTTTATCTCCGTGACAAGCTTCCTTCTTTTAATTTTGGGCCTGATAGTCGAGGTGATTTGTCTGGAAAATTGAGACTTATTTCTCTCTGTCCTACTGACAATCTCTCTTTTTACCGATAAATCCTATCTGACTGGTGGGTATGACCTGGAGAGCCTGCAATCATTCCTTCACAGCACTGGGCACTGGATTGGACCACTTTTATCTCCGTCCATTAAACCGCTCATTTCTCTTTTCTATATCTTTCGACAACTTCGTATAGCCATCGCTGGGATATGTCCATATTACCGGTGGTTGCTCGCGATCAAAATGTACAGGTCACCGAGTGTGCAATTTATTGTTTCTTCGTCGCTGTCCATTTGCTTGATTAGTTGGCTGTTGGTCTGCCCGTCTGCCCACTCTCCACCCACATTGGGGTGGGTGGTTTTTAGTCCTAATTTCGTAATTTTAAATCGTCATAGTTTTCATCAAAGTGATTGTTTTCCGGGCACTTGTTTGGCTACCCTGGGATTGAATATAAAATTCAAAGGGCAAACAAAAATTCTCCGCTACCAGCCGTCAGTTTCGGGGGACTCGTGGGGGACAGACAGTTGGGGAGAGGGGCTTAGCGACAATTTCTAATTACAAATTCTCCACAACATTTAAAAGGCTGCTGCCCCTGCCGCCCTGCACACACTCGCAATTTCCATTTGAGGTGCAGACTCACCGGCAAATCAAACAAGCAAACAAACACCTTTCAGCAAGCAAACACAGAAAGCGGCCATGGGTGGGTCGGTCCAGTTTGAAAGCCGCTCCTGGGGACTGGAGGTGTGGCCAGAGCCGCAGTGGAGAAAGGCAAAAAAAAGCTCAGCTTGCAACATTTTATGCTGATCCCTGTCAGGGACAACAAAACACACATAATCTTCAAAAAAGAAGGAAAGCAAAATGCCAACAGGTTCGGCCCGAGTCCTGCGACGAGGACGCGCCGAGGCCGGAGGGAAAATAAACAAAATATTTATGCCTCGACTGCAGCAGTGCAAGCGATAAACATCGGGCGGGGGAACTGGGAACTGGAGCGTTTCGGTGGCCAGGAGATTTCGCTGTCCTTTTTCCATATACAAGTCTGAATGTGTGTGTGTGTGTGTGTGCGTGGCTATGTAAAGTGCAAAGGAAAGCAACCAAACATCAACCAATAATGCAGACGCGATTATGTCTGAAGCGGCACCAGCAACGCTGCTCGGGAGCGGAACGAGGGGCGCCCCCAAATGTGAAGTTGATGCAAAAAAGAAGGACGAGCCGCAAAACTAAAAATCCTAAAAAAGGACGCCCGGTGTCCTGACAGAGCACAAAAAAGGGCAGCAAAAATTAAAAACAAACAAAACACAACGGCCAACGACAAATGGGAGAAGCAACTAAACAAAATACAAGAGGGAAAAAAGTCCTCCAAAAGGAAAAAAAAAAACAAAATGGAAAGTGTTGCACAATGGGCGTTCCTCCAAGTCCTGCTGCACACACACACACACACTCACACAGCGAGTCGTCGTTTGCTAACTGGGCTCTGATTTATGTCACTGACGGGGGCACTCAAAGCACTGCGAGAAATCGTTGCGATTCTTTTTAAATATTAATTAACTTAAGGATGAAATCACATTTCTAAATAATCTTTCAAAGAGAACTTGTCGGCAAGAATCAGAAATTAATCAATTTAATTTACTGTCTAAAGGACTTTCATCTCTCCTCTGATAGGTTAAAGAGCAGAAAGAGCAAAATCATGAAATGAATAAATAAATGTTATAAGATTAGTATTTTATAAGGCTCCCAAATAATCATTGAAATAAAACTAAGGGAATGCAGATGGCTAAAAATGTTCATACAAGTTGAGAAATTACTATATTTCAGGCTATAATTCAAAACAAATTGATAGAAAGACTTTTTATTTTTTTTAATTATATTGCTCATAATCCCCATGATAGGAATTGGGGGTACCCTCTTTTTCCCAATGGATCTGTGATGCCTTGAATAAATGTTCATCTCTATAGAAGGCGTTGATTTCTCGTTGAAGATATAGCAGTATTTAATTCCTTAAAAGCTTCGAACGAAATCGAATATGTTCAATTTTATTTATCAAATTTTTTAAATCAGTGCAATCTTTTCTGTAATGAGTTTATAAATTTCAATTTGTACTTTCAAATTTTCCTGTTTTGTGACAGTTATGGTTGTTGAAGAGACTCTTTAGGAAGTCTTTCTTATTATCATTAAAGCTTCAGCTGTAATAAAGAAAACTCGAAACACTGCAATTTCCGTTTGCAATTGGCAATAATTTGTCTCAGTGCATTTGCATTTGGTAAAAAGATCGAAAAATCAACTGGCAAGCAACTTGAGGAGCTTCAACTTTTGCCAACCAAAAACGCAGAGCGCCGAGCAGCAGCCGCGGCATTTGAAGGACCAAAAGAAAACGAGACAAGGGAAAGCAAACGAAAACTTACGATGACGACGGCGATGGCAATGGCGATGCCGACAACATGGACGTGGAGAGTTCAACTCGTTTCCCGCATACGGCGATGATGCAACTGACGAACAGCAAGGACCCGTAGCCGAGTTCGGGGCGAGGCGTCGCCTAAGCGTAACCGCCCGAAAGTCGTAGCGGCGTGCGGAGGGGTCGGGTCCGGGGGAACCGACAGATAGCAGCATCATCGGCTGGGCTGCCTTGCCCTCCGCTGGCTACCCACATTCGTTGGATTGTCCCATGTCAACGTGTCCGTTGAGGGGGCCCGTGGGTCTCGAGCGCACAGTTGTCTATGTGTGCATTTTGGATTTCTTTCTTTTGTTTCTTTCACGCCGCCGCCGTTTCGTTCACTCGCTCGACAGCCAGTCAGCAGCGTCAGCGCCAAATGCCCCAACCTCGGACCGTGCGGGCCCGCTGTCCCGCCAACCAAACGCTCCACTGACAGAGGCTCTTCTCACGGGGCTCTCAACTCACCCGGTTTGCCTTGCACTTCTCATCTGTCGTTGGTGCGCGGCGCGTTTTGTTTCTCGCTTTCCGGGCGGCATTTGCCCGCTGCAGAGGCGAGCTGGCGAGGTGTCCATGCCTGTGTGTGTGTCCTTCTAACAAAATTTAATACTTATTGTTGTGTTGTTGTTGCTGCTGTTGCTGTTTTGGTCATTCTACTTGCACTGAGCGAAAACCGGGAGGCCAATACGGATTCCTTGCCTACTTTTTAGGGCACAGACAGCGCACGCCTGCGAATCTGTAGCCCTTCGACCCATAAATTTTGACTTTCTAGCACTCAAAGCATCTAGGAAGGATTTTGTGCTTATGAAGGTAACAACCCATACTTAATGGTCGCTGCTGGGCAGCCGAATTTCTTCCAATTCTTCATCCTTGCAGTGATTGTAATTTTCTGTTCGTTTATTTCGCTTTGTTGGTTGCTTGCACCTTAATTTTCTCTCAGTGGAGCATCTGTTGGTGGAACTTGGGCTTCTGTCGTTGCCGCTGCTGTTGCATAAAGAAAAGCAAACAGAATTTATGTTGTGACATTTTAAATTGCGCAATTTTTATGAAATCCTTTCTGGCGGCAACTCTCTTTCGTTTAAGTGCACACTAGCGCCATCTCTCGGCCCGCTGCTGCACAAAAATGCGACCTCCTCCTCCCCCTCACACTTCCAACCTTTACAGGCCCCCACAGGGCATTCGCCTTCTTGTCGCCGCGCTCGCCGAGGAAACGAAGCCGCTGTCAAGGGGCGTGTATTTATTTTTATGTTTAGAGCTGCACTCCAGCTTTTCAGGGAGGGGAAGGGCAGGACGAGACGGCGGGAAGAAGAACAAGAGTAACCAAAAAAATGTTCAAATGGTCCGAGAACCACCGAAACCCACCATGATTTACGATGATGATGTGTTCTCGGACCGCTTCTGACACGCCGATGTCGCCCGTTTGAGAAACGAACCCGGAACTGTCCAAACATTCCGAGCCTCTGCCGCCCGAACCCCCTCCAGGAATGCCATTCGTTAGCCAGGCTGAAAGAAGACTCGCTCGACAATTTGCGGTTGCCTTCGGCCCTCCAACTCAAGAGGCCCTCAAATGGGGTCGCCAACTGCCCCGGCTCGGTGGGTTTTGCGTGGCAAGTGAAGGTCTTTTATGGACCACTTCAGATCACCAGAGAGCTAAAATACTCGAATAGGGGAACCAACAGAAACTATCAAAAGCTTTCAGACAACATGGATCGCAGAGCAATTTTTGGATCCATTCGAATGGATCGGGTCCTGGACCTGAACAGCCAGCATCAGTCTGCCTGTCCTATGGCGCCATTGGTTGGAGATTCTGATGGTTTAATCTTTATGAATCCGTTCTGTTGGCTCTGAAAGACGTTCTCATGCTAAATGTCCTGTCCTTACGAACCCGTCATAAACGTCTTGCCGCGTCTCGACTATCCTTTCTGAAGCAGTGCATCCAGAGGCTTTTTCCGTTCGTTACGATTTTCCATGCTTCTGTAAGTAACGCCGGTGGTTAATTGCAGTTCGATTCTATTTCAGAGTGGTTGCAAATTTCGGGAGGAAGTTGCATCTTATTCCACAACTGATTAAGAGGGAACTTTTTTTCCTCTGCCCTGAGTGAGGGCCTTTGGGGACTTGCAGCCTCTCTAGGTGGGTCGTCCCGAATACCGAACCACCGTTTTTAATTGACTGAAGCCGGTGGGGAGGCGCGGATTCTTGGGTCTTCCGCCCACGTCATCTCGTCATCGGGCCACCTGCCGTGGAGGACGCGCAGGACTCACCCCGTTGC
Organism: Lissocephala sabroskyi; assembly: GCA_037075105.1. NCBI lineage: Eukaryota > Metazoa > Arthropoda > Insecta > Diptera > Drosophilidae > Lissocephala > Lissocephala sabroskyi. Next base: position 83,138 of record JBAMCP010000037.1, read on the forward strand.
GCCTGATCTATGGACTTGTGGCGCTGCCGCTAGCGAGCCGGGGCGGGGCTCGGGCTGCTGCTTTTGTGCAACGCCGCTGCCAGGATTTATGGATGCAACGGGGGAGCCTTCGTCTCACAAGGAGGCGGGAGCGCGCACTCGCTCGTCTCGGGCGACAGCGCTGATTTTTTTCTTCTTGCTTTGTTTTCGTATTTATGGATTTTCATTGGAGCCCGGCAAGGTGGCGGGGCTGGGGGAGCGGCCCCCAGGACTGCCACTGGCGGAGCGCGTGTCAAAACGCCAAATGATTTATTGAACTGACAGTCAGGAGCAGTGAATTTTGTCGAGTCAAGTCGCCGCACGAAGGACGAACCCTGCCAGGCGCATCCTCGTTCGTCCTCCTCGGGCTGTGCTTCTCGCCAGCTTCTGCCGCCATTTCTTGTTTCGATGTTCGCTGTGCGGTGTTCGGTGTTCAGTGTTCGGTGTTGTGTGTGCATTTTCCATGCCCCTCCCACCGTTGGCCCCTCTTAGTTTTTTCTTTATTGCATTCCCCGAGTGGGCAGGGGGGAGGGGGGAAGGACCCATCAACCGAGCCGGCGCTCAACTCAACTGAAAACCGAACCGTAAGCGAACTGAGCTGAGCTGAGCCGAGCTCGGCCTGAGCTCTCTGGGCACAAGAAGTGGCACCGATGTGAAATGAAGTTTTGATTTAGTTCAAAATTTTTATCAAAAGAAACGCGTCGTTTGCTGCTGCTGTTTTCCTTTTTGCCCCCAGCCCCTGGCGGGGGCGCCCAGACCGCCCGATTGGGCGTCCCTTTCTGGCTGCCGGGGCTGGCTGCTGTTTTCCTGGTAGTTTTGGGTTTTTCCCTTGCAGTTTTTCTAATAAATCACAGCATGGGTTGTCTCTGATATGGGCGGACCTTTCGGGCGTAATGGAATTTTGATTTATGTCCTCACCGCCATAATGCAAAAGTTCTCACAATAAACGTTGGCAAGGCGACCGAAGAACCCGACCGAAGCATTGGAAATTTCTCAAAAAGAAAAGCGGGAAAATTGAGCCAACTCCAACAAATCGATCGAACGGCTTCCTCATTAGCAAAACACCCCAAATTTTCCAGTGATTTGTCTCCAAGAGTCACCTGCTCCAGCTAAGAGAAGTTTACAGGTGGCCCACGAGTCTCATGGGTAACGATTTTCATGCCATTCTACGAAAACAACTCAACTCCTCGATGAATCCAATTTAAAGTCCTTCAATTTGATTCTAAAATTTCATTTCGAGGATCGGCGATCCACGTGAAGGATGTCCCAACCGCCCCCAAGCCTGGCCTGGTAAGCCTTCGTCACCTTTTTGACGGAGATGTTTATTTAATCTACATTTAATTTAATTTCGATAGGTCAGAAGGATCTCCAAATAAATATAATAATGCTTGAAAGCTGAATAATACGAAGACCAGGATTGGAAATATCAGCCCGTTTGGGTTGTTTTACTTGCCCTGCATGGTCATCTATGCTCGGAATCACAGCCAGAATATAATATTACCGATACCGCCAAGACTTTCATTTAATAATAATAATGAAATAAAGGATTTCAAACTCCGGCCAAGCTCCTAAATTGAGTCTCAAAGTAGCATTGAAGTGATGGCCGCTCTGAATGCCTCAAAAACCTTTTTGAGCCCCCGAGAACTTGGAGTGCTTTGTATAAAGCAGTCCACAGTCGTGTTTGGGGAGTGGAGCGAAAATTGTATAAAGCCTGTATTCGAATCACTTCGAGACCAATGAATCAAATTTTTGGAGTGAACTAATTTGATTCAAATATTTCCTTTTTAAACAAAAATGATTCTAATGGCTTAGGATCTGCATATCAGGTATTTAAGGGATATTGACATTTGCGTTCATTCTTTAACAGGCCAATTTGAGGAGCTTTGGATGATTATTAAAATCCCCAATACTCGACCTCTAAATTTGGGGTACCTAAAATTTGTGGAAGTACAAAGCACAGTTTCATTTGAAGTTTCAAAAAGGATTAGAGATCCTTTGCTTTCTTCTTTTAGGTTCTTCGACCTGCCCAGGACAATCGGTTGATTACTTTGAAGGATGTGCTAGAAATCGTTGTGAGTTTCGCCAGCCTGGAAATGCTGAGCTCGTCAAGCCAAAAAGAGCGGCCGATCGTCATCACAGGAGCATATTTTGGATCAATAAATCAACCGTTATGTTAATTTGATGGAAATCTCTCTGAAATTAAAAACTAAATATAAAAATGTGGAAATCAAACTCAAGCTTCGTTTGTCTTTGGGGACATTTAAAGTTTTCAGAGCAGCTGAAATCGATAGCCGCCATATTCGCTGATTACATATGCGTTTGGGGGGTGGGTAATTATGAGAGTCCTGGCAAAAACGTAGCGAAAGCAACAGCAACCGACCGAAAGCAAGAATTTGAAGCAGAAGCATTAAGATAATTTTTATATCTGTCGGGCTTGTGTGGGGAAAAACATACGCAGACAGCGCCAGTAACGCCTTCCATTATCCACCACCAAAGAGGAGACTAATGAGACTAACACACTCACACACACACACACATACGCACGGGGCAGGGGCGAGTGTCGCACGAAGGACAACAACGGCGATGGCGATGGCGACGGCGACGCCTGCAGTGTGAACGGCAAAAGTTTTCGCAAAAGTGTCAGAAAATGTGAATGGCCAGGGGATGGGGTTGCTGGTGGTTACCCTTTACCCCTCCCCCCGGCGGAGGGGGTAATGTGCCGAGGTAAACGACGCCAGCGACGAGGACGACGACGACGAGGACGACGACGAGATGGATGATATCTCGACGAATGATGCATGAGCAGCCGCACGGGGAGCGGCCCGGAGGTGGCCTGTAGGTGTACCTAGAGCTCCCACACACACTCACATGCACACCATGCCATGTGAAATATGCTGCGTCGTCGTAGTGGCAAGAAGAGGAGAACGAAAGGCCCGAGGACGCACGCGTGAAAGCAGAGACGGCGGCGAATGAGCATGCGAAGCACCCACACAAGGACACCCGCACACACACACACACACACACGGGGCATCGCATCGACAGAGCAGCATATCCCGGCTCGAATCTTGTCTACAATAAATCAAATTTTATTACACTTTTCTTTATTCATGCCACAGGATATGGCAGCGTATGGCGTAGTGATGAGCGCACACACGCACACCCACACACACACACACATAGGAAGATGGCTGAGGCTGGGTGCCGGTGGGTGGGGTTGACTGCTGTGATTTCTCGCCTGCTCATTTGGCTGGCGTCCTTCATTCTGCCTTCGGGGTGCGATGGCGGCAGTAAAGGATTGTGACATTACCCCCCGCCCTCCCCCACGGCCGCTGATATATATTTCGGTCGGCAGTTTATAATTTCACCCCTTCCCCGCCGAGCGGCGGTAATTTTAAATCACCCAGGGAATTAAAACAGAGCACAAATTGAAACCATAAAAAATACATTATTTCGGGCTTAAATTTGGGAAATTTCCCTCTGTCAGGTTCTTGAAGGAATTCTAAAAGAGCTACGTCAGCTTAAGGACATTCACTGAAACCGGTCCGTGGACTTTCTCAGAAAGAAGCTAGGGAGGGAAAAAAAGGAACATATTTGGAATTTACCAGGCGCTCAGTCGATGAAATTAAATTAAACAGGGAACCGGCAACAGGTCAAAGAAGCAATCCGAATATTTATGAACATTTTATTAAAATCATCTGCACTTTAACTTAAAGTGATCGTTGCAGTGGCGCCATCTAGTAACAAACTTCTGCAGCTCAGTTTCGGCCGACTGCTCACAGATGGCGCCAGCCATATGACGTGAATTTTTACATGAATTTTTTGCGATTTTTAATGATGCAAGTGGATGTTGTGGTTGCTCCTGTTTCATTTTTTTAGCGAAGATCGTTGTTGTAATTTCTATGCTCCTAATTGATGTCCTTCAAGGTAATCACTTTATTCTTGTTGCTGTTGTAATTTAAGTTGCAATTATATTTATAAGCCAAGTACTTGGTAATGGTGTAGTTGTTGTTGTTTCAGCTCCTGTAGTTTCGCTAAAAATCGGTAGTTGAAAAAACCTTCCCCCAGAATTTGAAAAATTACCAGGCGAACAGAAATCAGGAGGAGGCCGAAATTTTCAACCGGCTACAGCTCGGGATTCAAGCAAAACAGACCAAAGGGTAAATATATTCTAAAATACTTAGAGGGTCAGGTTTCGGGGTGCATTGTCTTTTTTGGAGTTGCTCCTGGAGAAGGACGAAAACAGACAACGTGACAAAAGAGCAAGAAAGAAACAAATTTTCAGGTCGAAAAGGATCTCAGTCGAAAGACAGTGCCATCTAGAACTTAAGAAGCTAAAGTGCTTTCAAATCGGTCACGCGGTTCCCAAGATAAAACAATAAAAAATTAAAAAATAAGACATTTTCAAACGCTTTTATTTTGAAAACAAAGAAATATAGCTCAAAAATGAAATATGTTATGGAAAACTTGGATAATCGGTTTTTTTATACGTTCTCTAATAGAAGAAAAAAAAGGTGACGCATAAGGATAAGGATAATGCTGCAGAGACTTCATAACGAGAATCCGTTTCAAAATCCATCCACCAGTTTTCGAGTTATAGGCGTTTGAAAATTTCCACCTCCTCCTAATTTCTGTTCGCCTGGTAATTTTCTTAACTTTGGGAGGTCGGTTTTCGGAATTTCGCAAACCCGATTTGTGGTAAATAAAGTCAGCTACAACAACAACAACAGAACGAAAAAAAAAAATGGCGGTTACCTTTGAGAAAGCTCAATAAGGACACCCAAAACAGCAATTCCAAACTTCGTTAAAACAACAATGGAACAGCAAGAAAATTTGCCAAAATATGAATATTTAAAATCACTAGAAATGGGTGGCGCCATCTAGGAGGTGTCGGCTGAAACTGAGCTGTAAGCGTTCGTTGCTAGATGGCGCCAGCGCACCGATCGCTTGAAACGAAGTTGAGGTAGTTCGTTACTAGATGGCGCTAGAGTGGCAATCGGCTGAAACGGAGTTTCAGGTTTTTATTAAGAGATGGCGCCACCTCAATGATCGGCTGTAGCTGAGTTTCAGGAGTTTTTTGCTAGATGGCGCGTGCGGAAACAGAACTTCAAAGGGCTTGAGGTACTCAGCTTTCTACTAGATGGCGTCACTAGCGGGATTGGCTAATTTTTGATCCTATTCTTTCAAGTTCTCCAAAAGGACAAGTATTAGAAGGAGATAAGCTAAGGATGTGAAAGGAAGCGCGATTGAGGTGGGGGATTGTGGCCAAGCGCATGTATCAAATTGTAAGCCCCGAACAGGCCCCCAATAATATTTGGCTAATAAACAGGACGAGTTAATTAAACCTGAATTATGGGCGCGGGGCTCATGTAAGCGCCGCGCGAGGCGGCGTCGGCGGCGGCAATAACGACGGCGAGATTCGCTGATTTATGGCCGACAAAGGATTAAGATGCCCCGCCCCCCACCACCACACATGCGTGCGGCGACGTTGATGACGATACGAAATCTCCTCCAGAAAACTTCAATTGCCAAAGGATTCATTTTCACTTAAAATTTATGACGTGTGTGTGGTGTGGGGTGGCCACGCACACGCGCCCCGGCTGGTTGGGGGAGGGGGTGGGGGGCTGGTGTCACATTTGTGTTAAGAGATAATTTTTGGAAAATGTTTCCAAAACTTTTGGCCCCGCCGACCGACCGTCGGTCGCAGGACGAGCGGCTGCCTCGCTCTCGGGCTCATTGACGTTCGGCGGCTGCGGTTCTCCTCGGAGCGCGCCTTGAAGTCGAGCCAAAGGACAACAGTGACACCTTTGGGCCGAGCCGCCGCCCCGCCTGCTGCTCCTTCGTCCTTCGCTTAATGAGATACAAACACATAAATTCTCAAAAGTGTCAGCCGTCGCGGCGCACATAACCGTCGGGAGGAATCCGTCCCACACACACACAGGACTCCATTGAATTCTTTTTTGATAAGCCAACAAAACTGCGTGTGTGTGTGTGGGGGGAGGGGGAGGTGGAAAGTTGGATTGCCAGAGGCGTTGAAGGCATTGAAATCAAGTTTATGGCTTCCATCCACCCGCAAATGTCAAAAGTTCACTCCTCCCAGATCCTGCGGCAAACGGAATAGATTGAAGGATATACAAATATACTCTGCATTCTCTTAGGATCCGTTAATAAGAACGAAGGACTTAATTCTTACACCAAAATCGGTTTCCATATCCTTTAAACTTTATTCCCACTCCAATTTATTGGGAGCCAACAGTGTGGAACGTGGGGTCCGTCTTTCTCTGCGGATCAAACGAGTCTCCATATAAAGATATCGAATCAGTTAGGCCCCCCACCCCCTGGGAATGTAAAACTCGGGATATGTTGTATTTCTTTATAATATTTCTGTTGAATTTGAAACACGCAACTTTTTATTGAATTGATTTCTTGTTTCTGAATTTATTCTCGCATAGAATTCCGGATGCTTCCTTTATATATCTGATAATGGGGGGAGGGGGCGTAATCATAGTTCCTTTAGTTCTGAGGATCTTTTAAATTGTCTATGTCCGAAAAATGAGATTTCTTAAGAGCTGAGATGGGCGTGGGGGTAGGTTGTTAAAAATAATATCACAAAACATAACTGAAATACAAGTAAAGTACAGTTAGACGAACTTTCAGAGCTAGCGTTGAGATGTTTTACATTCTCCGTGCAGGATCCGTTCTCCACCCTCTCTCTATATATGATAATGATCGTATATCTCAAGTCTTAGGTTAGATCTTAGGTTCTTAAATCTTTTTCGTGTATATGTAGGTAGGTTGTATACGATTATTGAGATTGCAGTTGTAAAGTTCGCGCTACGGTTCTATATAACTAGGTATCTATATATATATGTTTCGATTTATTCGTATACATGGATTACTTGCGGCCTTTGCAATGGATTTTGATTCGTATTGGTTTTGGTAAATTAGATTTTACGATTGGAAGGAAAGTGCTAGTCCCTAATTATATGTACACGTCGTTATATAGTATTCGGTATATGGTATACAGATATTCATATTTCTAGTGTGACTCTAAAAGGTATTTTAGTTTGCCGTTCTTAAATACTTTGAATTTCTTGTTGAGGTTAACTTTGAAAATTTTTACGTATACTGCGTTGCGATTTGTGTGTAGACTTAAAATTTAATTAACGTATTTCTCTTTTTGGCACGCAATTTGAATTGAAGTTTTCATTCTTTTTCGTTTTCTTCTTTTCGCCCACCCTCAAACCACGGTGCGCGGCGCAAACCCGTTACCCCCACCCATTTTGCTTTTTTGCTCGCTCGCCCGCCGTCCAATCGCAGAGGTCAGTTGGCTTTGCTTACTTTTATTTGCATTTGTTTTTGCCTTTGTTTTTGTTGCTCTCCGCCAGCTTTTGACGAACTGTTGTCGTCGCCTTTCGTCAACTTGCGCTGTCCGGCCCAACAACCCTATGGCCGTCTCTTTCTCGCGCCCAGCCCTCCTCGGCCGGCATGTGTGTGTGGGGTCGTTTGATGGACAGCAGTTCGTCAAAGCAGTCGGTGGCCGACGGCCGGGCTTCGGTGGTGCGACTGCGACAGCAATACTCGGGGGGTGATTGGCAAGCAATAAAAAAAACAACACCAGCCAGCGAGAGCGCAACGCGTCAGGGGTAAAGCTCGCGCTCTCCCAGCTCGCCTCTCGCCATTCAGCAAAAAGAGGGGAAATTCTGCAGCCAACAGCCGCTCTCTGGCTCTCCGATCTGCATCGCTGCCGACGTCGCTCACCCGCTCTCCCCTCCCACACTTAGGCGTTTTTCGACGACAGCTGCTTGGCCAGCTCCGTGTATTTCAGGAATTTCGATTGAGTGCTGTCGTCGTACGGATTGATGGTGGGCTGCTGCGGCGACTGCGCTGCCGGGCTGAGCGAGACCGATCGCTTCGGCGGCGACGCCGCCGGCACATCCTCCTCCTTGACGAAGTGCACCTTGGCCAAATGGTGGCGGTAGGCCGCCTTCGAGCCGAACGGCGTATCACAGAAGCTGCATTTCAGGAGCGGACCCTCGGCCTCGTTGCTGGCCCAAAAGCCGCCGAGATCGCTGCCGCCGTTGGCAGCGCTGCCCGCCGAGCCCGCCGAAGCGGCCGAGGCGCTCCGCGTGTTCGCTGCCGGCGTGTCTGTCGTCTCGCAGAGCTTCTGCAGCGCGGCCAGGGGGTGGGCGTTGGGCTTCTTACCTCCTCCCCCCTGGGCGGCAGGCATTCCCACGCCGCCGCTGTTGTTGTTGTTGTTGTTGGTCTCCAGCTGCTTGAGGCCGCTCAGCTGGTCGAACATCGAGTTGAGCGCCAAAAGGCTGCTGTCCGCCACCGGCGAAGCCGTGCTCCGCCCCTGCGGCGATCCAGCCGCCGGCTCCTGCATGGCAAACTCCTTCTTCACCGTTATATGCGCTGACGCCGCCTCGCCCACCTCCACCGGCTCAAGCTTAACCACCGCCACTCCCTCGGGGCTCCTCCGCGGCGTCGCCTGCTGCCGCTCCGGCGTGTACGTCGACTCCACGCGGCTGGCCGAGCTCGACTCGCTGGCGCTGCGGTCCCTCACGGAGTAGGACCGCAGCAGCTGCATCGTCTGGGCGTCCATCAGCGGCTTCGTGTAGTCGCTGGTGTCGTCGATCCCCAGCCGCTTCAGGATGCTCGCGCCCAGCGGGGTCCCAGCCTCGGGGTAGCCGCCCCCCGAGTGCCCATGCCCCCGGCCGCCCCTCGTCTCGAAGCTCTTCTCGATCAGCTGCTCGATGGCATTCAGCACCGAGGGTCCACTGCCGGCCGCCCCCGCCCCGCTCTTCTCGCCCAGCGGGCTGCTGGGGGTGCGCGGGCTGGGCAGCCGCTCCGCCGGCGGCCGGCGCGGCGGGATGGGAATGCTCTCGCCCAGGCACTTGCGGATGTGCTCCACGAACAGGGCCGTCTCGATTTTGGAGCCGCACTTCTCGCAGGTGATCTTGGTGGCGGCGGCGAAGTCGCGCAGCGGCTTCAGGGCGGAGTCCAGGCTGCCGGGCTTGTAGTCCAGGGAGGAGCGCTCCAGCTCGAGCAGCTTGCGGACGGGCAGGGACTTCTTGCGCTTCTCGCTGCGGGCCTGGCGGCCGCCGCGCTTGCCGGCGGCTCCGCCCGGCGAAGGGGCCGGCGAGGGGGCCGGGGGGGAGGGCGTCTCCTTGTAGTGCGACTGCTGGGCCATGTGGCTGCTGAGCTCCTTGAGGGTGGCGAAGGCCTGGTCGCATACCTTGCAGGTCAGCACGGCGCTCACGGCCGAGGAGGCAGCCACCGGCGAGGGGGGCACTCCACTGCCCGCGGCGCTGGCCGGGCGTTCGCTGGCCTTCTCGTCGCCGGACTTCCAGGAGATGATCTGCTCCTGGGATATGATGTTGGTGTAGTGCTGGGTCTCCTGCATGTGGCTGGTCATCTCGGCCAGGGAGCGGAAGCTCTGGCCGCACCACATGCACTTGAGGATCTGGCGGGTCTGCTCGGCGCCCTTGCCCAGCCAGACGTCCTGGCCGCGGACCAGCTTCCTGGGCAGCGGCATGGTCTCCTTGATCAGCATGTTCAGCTCGGCCTTGCCGCCGGAGGAGGAGGTGGAGGTGGAACTCGAGCTAGTCGAGGAGCCGCTGGAAGCCGGCGGCAGGGGCTGCCGCGCCGGCGGCTGCTGGGAGGAGGCATTGGGCGAGGCTGTTGGCGGCACGTTGACCCCGCAGTGCTGCGTCTCCTTCATGTGGCTGGTGAGGCTGGCCAGGGTGGGGAAGCTCTGCTTGCACCACACGCACTTGAAGACGTCCTTGGCCGCGTCGGCCCCCTTGTTGAGCCAGTGGGACTGCCAGGCGCTGTGGCGCCCCGAGTTGCCGGCCGAGCGGTTGGGCGGCGGCGGTGGCGGGGTGGGCGTGGCTTCCTCGCACCCGCTGGCTGCCCCCAAACGGCTCATCTCGGTCATCTTCTCCAGGGCCTTGGTGGCCTCATTGGGGGCCATTTTCGCGGCCATCTTCGAGCCATTCCAGTCCAGCGTCTTGGGGGACAGGCTGCTGGCGGCGGCCACCGCGGCCAGGTAGGGATTCAGCGGGGGCACCCAGGTCCCCGGGGGTGGAGGCAGCGGCGACTTGTAGTCTCCGGCCGGCCGGGCGATCTTGCGGGCCGGCGACTCCTGGTCCTCGCGGGGCTGCCGCTTCCTGGTGGTCACGGACAGATCCAGCGGGCTGTTGGCATCCCCGCCGGCGGCCTGCTCCTCCTCCTCCTCCTCCTCCTCGTCCTCGCTGGGGTTGGTCGGCGAGCGCCGCTTCCGGCTGAAGTCCAGGGCGGGTGGCTCCTCCCGACCGGCCGGCGAGCTGGCCTGCTGGCTGGCCTGCTGGACCAGCGAGGCGGCTGCCGCCAGGGGGTTGGTCAGGAGCAGGTGATTCTGCTGGGCCGCTGCCAGGTAGGCGGCCATGGCTGCTGACTGAGGCGGCAGCAGGGCTGCCGCGGCGGCCGGGGCCAGCGTGGCTGTGAGGGGCAGGCCCACCGGGGAAGTAGGCGTCCTGGTGGGGGCTGGGGTGAGGCAGTCGGTGGTGGAGCAGTGGGACTCGTTGGAGGGGCAACGGGCGTCGCCGGCTGCCGCCGAGGCTGTGGACTCTCGGGACTGACACCGCGGACTCGCCAGCTCGCTGAGGATAACAGAGAGAAGAGAAGATTATGAAAGTGAAAAGGAAGGATCGACAGAATGGATGTGGCAATGAGGAAGAGGCACCAAAAAGTCTAGGATCTTCGAGAATACTAAATTACTGACGATCGGATAAAAACCGGAACTCTTTAATTTGCTTGGGATATCGATTTCGCCTGGAATCGAAACCTCCCCAAAGAGTGAATGACAATCCAGTTAAAGTTCCTCCCGAAGATTTTAAGGGATCTTATAATAAGAAATTCCACCAAAGACCTCAAAAGGCTTTTAAAGAGGTTCCTAAGTATTGTAGTTACTATTTTAATCGGATTCGGTTTATCATCATTATAGTTTGGATCCTCTTTTTGACAATCGACCTCATCCAAAATAAATCTTTAAGTATCTCGGAGTCCCAGATAACAACCAACTTGATAATTCCTTTGGGATTTCTGATAATTTCCCTCTCCCTGGAAAGGGTATTTACCTGGCGCTTAATGCCTGTCGGTAGATTTCCAACATTACAGCCTCGTGTAGCATCATTTTGGATCGTTGGTTTTTTGGGGAAGATTCTTAGTCGAATTGGGAATACTTTTTTATTCCGGGACTTAAACTGATCCCAACAGAGTTTTGGCGGTTTTTCTCTCACAAATATTCGTCACGGTTTCGGTCGCGCGACTTCAGTCACTGTGACTTTTATTACCGACTTAACTGTTGTTTACTTCTGTTGCGGATTCCTGGCCGCCTCCTGCTTTTCACCCAGCACCGCGTACGTGTGTGCTGTGTGTGTGTGTGTGTGTGTGAACGTGTCAGTTTCTCGTGTTGAGCTTCTATCAAAAACACACACGTCAAATAAATCAAATGTCACAATGGCCCGACAGCAGCGAGGCAGCGCTGCGAGTGGAAGGGGGCGCCGGTCAAACGGCCGCCGATTCTCTTCCCCCTGCGGGGCTTGGTGTGTTCCTGGCGGCGCACACACACATGCACGCGCACTTGCAAGTGAGGACTGCGTGTGTGTGTGTGAGGCTATTAATTTAATGATTTACTGGCGTTGGGCAGAAAATTTATTATTTTATTTCTTCTCGACGTTTTCTCGTTTTGCTTGCGCGCCGACCGACTGTCCGTCCGTCCGGGACAGAGACGACACGGCAATGGTTAACGGTAACTCATTAGCAACTGATTGACGCGAAGCAGTAGCAGCGGCGACAGCGACACCCACACACACGAACCACCGTTAGTTTGCGAGCGGCCAGCAGTGAATGAATCGTGCGACATGATTTCGTTATGCGTTGCCGTCGTCGACTAAACCATCTTTTTGACACTGACAACGTTGAGAGCTGACAGCCCAACGGCAGCGGCAGCCGAAGCAGCACGGCGACGGCGACGCCGGCAGCGCAGGCAGAGAGCGAGAGCGCGAGAGCGAAACGGCCATCAAAATGAGTTGTTGCCGAGGCAGCAGCAAGCGCGCCGAGAGCGAGAGAGAGAAGGAGAGAGCGCGCGTACCCCGCGCACCCCTTGCAGAAACTTGACAAATTCATAAATATAGCAGAACGAGAGAGCGAGCGGGCGCAGGCGCTGGCCGGAGCGACGCTGCCGCGGCTTTTATGCAGTTTTGATTTATGGCTGGCGCAGCGCGACAAAACGAGGAGAAAGCTGCACTGAAACGACTGACAAGTGGAACACAGGAGAGCCCGGGCAGCGAGAGAGCCGCGCTCGCGAGAGCGAGCTTGCAGTGCAGACGCGACGATGCGACGACCGACGACTGCATTCGGGTTGTTTGTGTGCGTGACAGGTGGCCGGTGGTGTGCGTGGGGGCCGGTCTGGCCAGGCAGAGAGTGCGGGCGGCAGCGCTGCCGGCGTCGCTGCTGCTTAAATCAAGGTTATTTATTGAAATTGAAAATGAAGCAGCGACCCTGCGTTTGCCGAGCAGACGAAGCGCGACTGCAGGCACATCATTATGCATGCTCTCGTTACCCCCACCCCCCGCCTAGTCGACACTTCGGCCAGCTTACAAAGACTGCCCCCTCCCCCGGCACACACAATTGTTGCATGCACTGCCTTGCCCGGCAGCGCTGCCCGCCTGTGCGCGAACGGGACCGAGCGAGCGAGTCCCGTTTATCAGGCGCTGCTGCTCGACAGCTTTTCGTCTATCGCGCTGTCGCCCCCCTCACACAGCCTTCCGCTTATCGCTCTGCGTTGCGTCTCTGCCTTTAATTATTTTCCGATATTTGTGCGCAGGCCGCCATTACGCATCTTTATTGGTATCAATGTTGCCGTTTGCTTTGTGCTTGCTGTCCTCAGGCTCTCTTCAGCACTCGATAGTTTCTCCAGGGGTGGGGGAGGGGAGTTATATGTAGCGAAATCCAAAACTGGCCGACCCCATCTCTTTACGTATCTTGGATTCTCTCGGCTGGGGGAGGTACGTCTCCTAAAAATCTTTCTTAAATAGGAAATCGGGCTTGAGTCTTATAAAAACAGTTAAATAAGAAGATCAGAAATCGGTAATCCGATAATACAAAAATAGAACCAATTTATCAGCCGACTTATAAAACTTATCGAAAATTCATTGTTAAAGAACTTAATTCCAGTCTTAGTTTGAGTTGCGGCTTTCTCAGGTTAAAATATAAAATTATCCAGTTTAATGTTAAACACCTTTGGGATGGATATTCAGTTATATATTTTTATATATATTTAAATACGAGATCAAAAAGAAGTGAAGTTGAACTCTATACAGTTCTTTAAAAGAAACAGAAAACATAAAACAGTGTTGCCGTACTTCATTTATACATAAATGGACATGATTTTAAATCCATTTTTTAAATGGTATTTTTGATAAGTGAAATCTGGGCTATTTCAGCATATTTATTATATATAGACTGAATACTTTATAGACTTTATTGGGGACAAGTATTATGACTTTTTTACTTATAATTTTATAGTTTATAAATGAATAAATAAAATTGAATTTTTTCTTATTATCAAATTTACACTTAAACAATTTTAAAATGAAGTCTATATATAACCCATTTTCGGCAATAATGCCCAAATTAGCTGCTGTGCGAAGACTTTAGTGGGACACTGTATATTTTTAGTCTGGACCGTTTGTAGATCCTTCTTCTTCTCCTGCTACTACTCCTTCCACTTATCAGACGTTTGGGGGGTGAACAGCCGTCGATCGGATGGGGGCGAGTCCACCTGCAACTTCAACTCAACCTCAGTCCAGAGGGGGAAATAAAGGTCCCCCCTCCTCCCCGAGACAAGAACTTTGCAGACCCCCCAGCCGCCTTGGTTTTATTTTCGCTCTCATTTCGCCCCCCGTTCGTTTTTCGTGTTTTGCTTGCTTTTTTTCGGCGTTGCCATTGCGTCGCGATTGTTGCAACTGCCAATTCGCTGCCACAAATGTCATCTGCGTGTGCGAGTGTGTGTGTGTGCGTTTCTATTGCAACTGGGGGACTGGCTCCGGCGGGCCGTTGTTTTTTGTTGTTTAGGCGGCGCGTAAACGTCAAAAAATCGAATTGACACGCGATTTTATCACACGGCCTGGCAAGATTGTCAGTCTGGCGGCGGAACGGCCGCCCCCGCCCGTCAATGCGTCCATCTGTCAAGTGCGCATTTCTGCATATGAAATTCTGACACCTTTGCGGTGACGGACGCGTCACTCAGTCGCCGGCCGTCGCCGGCGATGCCATAAAAAATCGGAATTGCACTTGCCTGGCGCCACCGCCCCTAACCACCACCTCCTGCCCCGCTGAACCGCTCTCAAAATGCGTCAGAAACATTTGTTTTCCGGGCTTCTATTTTGTTGTTGTTGCTTTTGGAATTTCCGTGCAGTTGTTTTAAATTTAGACAACCACCTTCCCCCCGACTGAGCCCTTCGATGCATCGAGCGGCGCCCGTGGACCGTGGACGGGACCCGCCCCGCCCACCGAACGCCCTCGTCGCAATTACACACATCAGATGTTGGCCAATTGGCGAAAAGTTTGAAACGAAAGCCGTAAAATGAAAATTTATACAAATTTCATGCTCCCTCATATTTTGGTATTTTTTTTGGTATTTTTTGTTTGCAAAATTGCGGTGCAGCAGCTGACAGCAATTTTTGATTTTTCAGGGTTTTTTTTTTTCTATTTTCTAATTTGCTGGTTTGATTTTTGATAATTTTTGTTTACTTGCCTGGCGGCGATTTTCTGGTATTAATTTGATCAGCCTGAGAAGTCCTCGAAAACAATCCGATTCAAGGGATCACAGGACCTCAATGGCATCGTGGATTTTAGTGAGTAAAGAAATTAAATGCAGTCTCTTGAGGGTTCGGCCTGAAAAGCTTTCGTTTTGGTTCCTTTAAAAATATCAGTTGGCTCTTAAGAACTTTAATGCTTTCCGCTGAAAGTAAAGTCTTTAGGTCCCAAGGATGTTCCGAGGCCATGGCAGGGAGAGAGAACGGACCAGGACCCCTAAGCGTTCCTTACTCCACCAAAATGAATAAAAATTGAAGCCTTGATTATGATCATCCGAAGTTAAGAAATTTATGGCTGCTCTCAAGAACATAAATAGTTTTTGTTATATATCTTCGTGTTCCTGAAGCTGCCCCGGTCACGAGTTAAATAAGTTCAAAAGTTCAAAAGTTAAGTTCAAAAATAAGTTCGGATCATAGAAATTTTAAGTGACCGCAAGCGAATTCAGATATTTATGAAAGGGAAATAATGACTTTTTTAAAAATTTTCTTACTCTCCGATTTTTTGTATTAACCTTTTTTTTTTGTAGATTTTTCTTTTGTTCTCTTCTGACCCGAATTAAATATTTTATCCCTATTAAAAGATCTACATAATTCTAAATGAGCTGGATTTTTAATCACAAGCAACTGGCGGGCGCCTGCATCACCTGAGCTTTAATGCTTTTCAGGGTCGATCAAAGCTTTTTGAAGACGAGTTTGGATCTCAGATCGCGGGAAAAGCCCAAACGGGCAGCCAATCCAGAAGGAGTAGCGAATGGCCCAGCGGACAGATGGGCAGACAGAATGGCGGGTACGCCAGGCGGCTGGAGAGACAGTTGAGCAGGTGAAGAGATCGGAATGATCAGGAAGGGGAACTCTAGACAACCTCGATGGACGGATCTTCGGAAAAGGACCTAATCGGTGTGGAAATTCATTCCCTAAATTCCCGTTACAGAAATGAATGGCGAGTGTAACTGGGCACCCACTTCATCCCAACCTTTTGTACGGAGCCCACCGAAATCCAGGTCCCATTTACCTTCTCCTGGGACTCGATCTGGCCCAATTACAATACCCTCCCCACTCAATCGCTCCCTCCGCATCCTGGAATTCTAATGCACATGGCAAAAGTTTCGTTTGTGTGCCTCACTCGCTCACTTATAGCCCCATTATGGAGAGCTTAGCAAACATTTTGCCGCATTCATCAAACGACTAAGGACGGCAGAGCCCCGCCAGGCCCGCTGCTTCCTTCCACACTCGATTCTCCAGTGTCGAAAAGACGGAGTGTGTGTGTGGGTGTGGGGAATGCAACAAAACGAACAAGTGCAACATCCAGACAAAAACACAACTCAAAATACAATTCATCTGCATAAACATTTGTGGGTAGCAATTGAAAAACAAACAATCCCAAACACAACAGCGAGGGCTCCCCGTCCCCAGCCACCGCCCATTGAACGTGTGAGTGGCTGGCTAGATGGATGGATGGGACGGCCGGCTGACTGTGACTGCGACTGCGACTGTGGGTCCTTTGCTCAAATTAACAGACGGCAGTCAGCAGTTCAAATGGAGACCCCAAAAACAGCCACTCGTCCAGGCCGGGGGGACTCCCCGGGCACGGACGCGGGGTCGATAGTTGGCTGGGATGTTAACTATGCCGTTCCCCAGGACCAGGCTGGGACCCGTTGACATTCCGCTCGCTCTTCGCGTGGCCAGAGTGATGAAATTCAAATGAAACCGAAACAGCCAAGAGACCGGGAGAGAGGCGAGCGGCTGAAAGGGGTCCGAGGGAGCTGGCGGGTCTAAACTGCAAACTGAATGAATGAATGAGTGTCAAGTGTGATATATCACCGCAAAAACAAGACCATAAGCATGAGTGATAAACGCTGTTGAGCTCGGTTAACGGGACTCCGGCAAACACACGCACACACAGGCTGGCTCGGCTCCCCCAGCCCCCGCACACACATATGCATCCAGTCATAGACATGTCAACATGCTGATGATGGCAACTAACCAGAGCGGCGCGATAAAGCGATGACGAGAAGACGAGCGCAGGGGTTGGGGAGGGAGGGGAATTTGCGAATTAGGAAGAGCAAGCATCAGGGCATGATGGGGTGGGGGGTCTCCACCTGGGCACTGGAGCGAGCCGCAGTTCTAAACGCACTCAAAATGTGTACGGTTTGTGTTTTTTCCCTGCACGTTGAGGGTGAGACTGGAGACCCGGGCACAGTGGTATGAGAGCAAAGAAGCATGGTTCTTTTAGTTTCTGAAACCAAATTAGATTCTCTCAACAGTTCCCAGGAGGAACCAAAGCCGAAGCAGAGAGTGGGAAGGAAAGAATTCGAATCAAAGAATTAGAATCCCGAACCCCTGAAAGTTCCTCAAAACCATTCGGATATTACAGAAGCATATAAGTTATATACCTTCTGATTCTAAATCAAGGCAAAGAAACATGGTTCTGATTTTAGTTTAAGAAACCAAGCTAGAATCTCTCAACAGTTCCCAAGAGGAACCAAAGCCGAAGCGGAGAGTGGGAAGGAAAGAATTCGGATCAAAGAATTAAAATCCCGAATCCCTGGAAGTTCCTCAATACCATTCGGATATTAGAGAAGCATATAAGTTATATACCTTCTGATTCTAAACCAAGGCAAAGAAACATGGTTCTGATTTTAGTTTAAGGAACCAAGCTAGAATCTCTCAACAGTTTCCAAGAGGAATCGCAGACGAAGGAGAAAATGTGAAAAAGAGAGAATGCGAAGCTAAGAATTTTATTAAAAAATCTCTAATCCCTGGAAGTTCCTCACTGCCAGTCAGATAGTAAAAAAGAATATACACTGGTTGGCATATATATTTTGACACTGTACTCATTTGACTATTAGACTCTTGAACTAAGTATCGTTAAATTCTTAGGCCCGACAATGACGATGAAAGAGAAGTGCAATCTAAGTACCAAAAATGTGCAAAGCTTTTTGTCTATTGTCAATGCCAGAAAGCAGAAAGCAAATTAAAATTGTATATTATAAACCTTCTGGTTCTAAGTCAACTTTCCATATGCAAATCAATGACTCGGTAAACAGGCACTTCAAGGATCTTACACCACCGAAGAGAGTTGATTGCCCACCAGAAACATCTTGTCTTATGACATCCAGTTGAATATAACGCATTCTCATAAAATATCTGGTTATATTAATTCACAAAAGTTGGTCGATTAGTCCAATAGATCGTCTTGTCTTAAATAACAAAATTATTCCATCTAAAACAGATTTCCTTTTATTTTAATTAAGCAGTTTTTCAAGCTGCAAGCGAACCGAAGAGTGGAGTAGTTCTTTTTCAATTTTGCTTCCGCAACTCTGGGCCCACTGTGCGAAGCTGGGACTCTGCCTGGGCAACATGTGGCTGGCAATCACGTGAGATAGACTGCGGCCCCTGTTCGTCGTGCCGTCCGAGGAGGCGCGAAGGCGTTTAAGCCCCCACCAAAAAAAGCGAGCAGAACTGCCGGCCGACTAGGAATTCATTGGCCAAAAACAATGCAATTAATTTCACTTACCCCTTGGCCATCGTCGCCGGGCATCCTCGTGGCCGTTGTCGGCTGATCCGCTGGCCGGAAAGCGGAAGCGTCACTGAGGAGCAACAACAGCAACAGCAACAACAACAACAGCGGCAGCTGTTGCCGGTGATGAATTTCATAGTTTGTTGATTTTATGATGGCCAAGAGTGTTGGCCTTCCGCTCCCCCCACCTGCCGCTGCTTCGACCACTTCACAGTTGTCAACCTTGTTGCTGTTGCCGGGCTGTCAGCAACAGTTAGAGTTGCTGGGTGGCTGGGGCGGGGCGGCGGCGACTTCATGCCGGCTGTCAGGCCCGTGGATTCGGCCGTCACATCGTGAATCCTTCAAGTTCACTCGCCGTTGCCGTTACCGGTGCGGGGAAGCCCGTGGGGGAGGGCGCTGGGCGCCTCCTGGCTTTTGTGGTCCGACGCAAATCTAAGCAATTTGCATTGTTGTCGGCGTCGTTGTTGTTGCCGCTGACGATTTGGCCACGGCTGGCAATTTGGGGTGACCACAAAGCGATACCGTCACTGTCATTTGACGGGGTCGTGATTCCTGTCCGCCCCCTCAAATGCAGGGAGAAAGAGGTTAAGCTCGTCAACCTGCGAAAGGTGGGAGGATGCTTGGTCTGAACGAAACAGAAGGCTCAGAAATGGGTGCTGGCATGTGATTGAGTAGGAAAGGATGTAATTTAAGTGTCCTTGTCATTGACTTTGCAGGAAGAGAAATTTTTGGCAGTTTTAGTTTCTCTCCCAACTCTATTCTATAGTCTTCCATGCTCCATTGGGTTTCTGTCTGGTCCTTAAGTGAGATCTATGAGTGGCTGAATCGTCTTCTCTGAAAGAGAAAGGACCATTGTCGGCGATCTGAGCTGGGCTACTGAAGAGCATGAAGCTTCGTGTTGGCATTTCAACTGCAGTTCTTTTGTGGCACATTTGCAGAGCAGGCTTATCGGCTCTGGATCGTGGCTGCCGTGATAGCCTCATCATATTTTCGCAACATTTTTCAACACCACAATGCCAGACTCGTTTATCACCTGGCCGGACGTCGACCGCCGCGTTGAGGAGAGTGAGGGATCGCAGTCTGCTCCTCCTCCGTCGTCGTCGTCAGCGAGAAAAGAGAAACGCGAATAAATTACGCACATCTGTCAACTTTTGAATTAGCCATTAAGGCACAAAATGTGCAACATTAATAACTGACACGACACTCGATTTGATTCGTACGCGCCGCCTCGCCATTGCCCATCCCCCAGAGGACCCCGCACCGCACGACAGAGAGCCAGAGCGAAAAAGAGATGGAGAGAGCGTTGCGCATGCGCGTCCGCTCTGTCAACGTCACCGTGGGTACAAAGGTGCACGCAACTTCTGACCACCACATGGACAGCCAACTACCAACAACGAACTACCGGCTAGCGGCTTCTGGCCACTGAGCCTGGGTTTGTGGCGGTTTGGTGCGCATGCGCGCCGTCCTAATTGAAAGAAATTACTTCGAGTTGGTCGACTCATTTGTCACCTTTTTGTGTGGCGGGCTAAGCCACGGGACGTTTGGTGGGCCTGCTCGTCTTGCCACTCTCGGTTTGGGGTGTCACAAGGCGGCGCACCAATGATTAAAATTAATGCCACTTCGGCTCAGCGAGTGTGTGTGCGACTGAAATGGGCGCGGTCTATGATTTTGATTGATTCTCTGGACAGACTTCATCTGAAATTGCTTTCAGCGGATGCCTCAACGAGCTTTCCTTCAAATTCCTTACGGCTTTAGAAAAATGGCGGCCAACAAATAAATAAAATATTTAACCCATCCGATATTTAAATATTTTAAGAACTTTTTAAAAGTAAGATAAGAAAACAACAATCTTCAACAATCTTACAAGTATTATAAATATCTTATGCAGAAGTATAGTAAATTCCATACCGAGCAGATGCTGTAGGAGGGTAAAAATCCCGTTGCTTCATTCTCCGAAGTAATGGAAATTTATAAATAAGGAGAGTTTTCATAAGGATATTTTGGTAATCTTCTCTCAGTACCGTTTCCCCAACAAACGTGGGTAGTGTTTTCGAATCGGTACCCGAGAATTCGGTTGCTAAGGGTTTTCAGATAGATCTTTGGGACTCACTGCTTTATCAGATGTTTAATTGTCCTTGCATGGGAATCAGAGACGTCAACCAGAGTCTGGCTTTTCCAAGCGATGTTTTGTGTAAGTCAGCATCCAGAAATTGCTAATAGCGCCATCAGGGCCACTTAGAAGCAAACCCAGAGAGCCGTGTTCCTGGGTCGCAGTCTAGGCAGATTAAAACGAGCGGGTGCTGCAAGGAAAATTAAGACGTTCAGAAATGATTAAGAAATGCAGAGAAGGAAGTCCGAGGAAGACACACAAAAGAACGTGAATACGAAAAACGAAAAGCTAAGATGCCAAGACGATTGCTCGGTGGAGGGGAGAAGGGGGACAAGGACAGTGTCGGTGGCAATAGCGGCCCGCCAGTTGAAGGAACAGATGATATGCCCTCGGGAATTGTTGCTCTCCGCAAGGAGGCAGGGAAGCAACCAGAAAACATAAACGGAAAAAGACCGAAGATGCAAGGGCGGGATGGAGAGCTGCCCCCCAAAAAAAGAACTAAACAAACCGAACCATTTTATAATAATTTCATTTTGCAAATGACGTGCGAGTAACGAAACAAAAGAAATTAAATTTCAACACACAAAGGTCGCCCCTAGGAAGGAAGGCAGCCAGGATTGCCAGGCAGCGGCAACAAAGTGGCTGCCGAATTGGAATTGCCTTATGAATTATAGAGAATTGTACAAACTATTTCGCTGGAGATGAAATGCCAGAGGATAGCGAAGGTAGCCAGCGAGAGGAGGCGACAGGACCTTCTATTTCCATTCCGAACCATGGCCTCTTTTAATGTCAACTCGCTAGTGGAGCGCGAACTCAAATTATATTATGAATAAATGAAACGGAGGTGCAATAAAATTCTCCCCGCTAATGTCCTAGTGGACCGGACAAACCACCAGCCCCACCACCACGAGTGGCACTTCCAAGGTCCGATCCAACCAGACACTCCAGACGTCCTGCCAGACAGACATGCCCGTTGATAAAAACTCATTTCAACTGATGGCCAACTCCCAGGGCCGGCTAACCCAGCCAAAACATCCTGGGGGGAGGGAGGTGGCAATTTCCCCCAAGCCAGCAGCTGTCACGCTCTTCAGGCGACAAAACCCACCAATTCCCTTTCAATTTGAATTTAGATTCTCAATAATTTCTTCAGCCTAAGGGAAGAAAGAGGGAACTTTGCTGAAAACAGCTGAGGCTGCAGGAGACCTTTAAGAACTGTGGATAATTTTTTTGCTTGAAGGTCTTGCACGTATCATCCAAAGTTTTCCCGTTCTTACTAGAAGTGCTTTTAGAATAAACTTAATCATTTCCTTATCTCTTATTTCAATTAGAGTTTATCCAATAGAAACCTTGTTTAAAGATTTAAGATTAAGATTAATTAAAAATTTATTAAACTCTACAGCTGCTCTCATCAGATTGTCAGTTCCTTTATCCCTATTCTGTCAATTGGATTGAGTTCTATTTAGAGCTTAAATATTTCGACGGATACTTTGTTAGGTCGAAAGGAAATGCACGAATCAACCGCTGCAATTATCTGCAATCAATCCTTTTAAAGTTTTTAAAACCGATTCTTCTGGAATTTAGGAAATTCTTCAGGAGATTTCCTAATCAAGATGGACGCTTATGTAGGGTGGGCAAGATGGCGTCCAATGGCCCGTTAAGAATCGCCGTTTTCTCTTGGCCTTCCCACTCACTCAATGCCGACGAACAGGACGACGACTCCTTTCCTTTGACGTACGAATGCTGGCCGCTGCGCGTTTTGACGACTCTGACATGACGAGTGCGAATGCGAGAGCTGCCGCTGCCGCTGCCACGACCCCTGACTCCTGCTGCCCCCGCTCCTTCTCGAGCTGGCATTGCGGCGGCTGCCGCTTCTGCTGCTGACGTTGGCAACATCAGCGCCGCCGACGCGTTGGCCTCGCTCGCGTCGCGGCCGTCCGATGGTCCGGCGCCGTCATCGTTGCCATCGTTGCGTTATATTTTAATATATTTGATACAGACCATTACTTTTAACGATTATTTTCTAAAGTAATTACGTTTCAAGTACGAAATATGAAGAAGCAGCGGCAGTGGCAGGGCGGAGGCAGTGGAAAATGCCAACTCGGCTACGGCTCACATGGCCGGCGGAGCTGTTGGCGATTCCGCCCCGCCCACGCTCGTTCTCCACTCGGAAGGGGCGGACGTAGTTTTTTGCAGTGGCCGACGCATTAAAATGAAATGTTCACACAGCCAAGTTGTCCTCATGGCCGGTCGGCTCCGGGTTTCCACAATCCGACGCCGTTAACGATAACATTACGGGCTCTGGCGGCCCGAACTCTTCCTCGCCTTGACGGACTATGAATTAAAATTTGGAATTAAAAAAGAAAACAGCGCTCAGTCGGACCATCAACTTGGGCACTTTTTATAGCACTTTTAATGAATATTACTTTTGGCTTTTAATATTTTTGGGCCGCCGAACGCGTTAGCCCAAGTCGGCCGGCCGGCCAACGATCCCCAAAAGCTCAAATGAGCTACTCGCATTTGGGAGAAGGTTCGACACTTAAAGGCTTAGATTCGTATCCCTTTTCTCATATGCAAATGTAGTCTATTCGAGAAACCTGAGAAGAGGATGAGGCCGTCAATGGCCTCTGCGGGAGGAGGTGGAGGAACCAGAGCTGCCAAAAGCGGTTAAGGCAAACTGGCAAACTAAGACTCGCATGACTGACAGATAGATCGGAAGATTCAGGACGAAGTCATTTGAGTTCTTGAAGATCCAACCGCCTACAGGAGCCACTGTCTGTGTGCTTTCGGTCTCCACACTTGGAAAGAGGATTTTGAGGCGCGTTGAGTCCTTTGACTTTGCAAATTCCTCCGCTTTTTATTTATCCTGTGAACTATCCGCCCGCTGTGTCCCCCCGCTCGACATGTGCAGAAAAACAAACCCACCTCCAGCCAAACAAGAAGTGAGTAACTAAATTATACCGCTGAGAGTAATTTACGTCCTGCCTTTCCTTCTTTATTATATGCATAGAAGGAGAGACGGACGGGGCCGACGTGGGTGGTTTGGGGGCGAACACATGCCACCGAAATTAGTGGGTGAACCGGCGGACCATAGAAGGTGGGAAAGGTGAACGAATGGACGGATTGGCTGAGCGGGCAGGGGGCTACTTGTGGGGTTGGTCAGCCGATCTGTCTGTCCGTCGGGCTTGATGTATTTGGTGCTTGAGTTCGCTTCGTTGTGTTTGTTGGATTTTGTTTTTGTTTTGTGGGTGATTTACAGACACTTTGACGTCTGCCGGCCAGTGCCGCCGGGTCGATGGGTCGATGTGACGATGGTCGACGTTGACCCATTAGTAAAATGCCCAAAAATCCTCCCCCAGGTCAGCCGGCCAACGGACGACGGCAAGAACAAAAGGAGCGAGCAAAAACAAAATCATGAAATCATTGTCCATGATGATGTGCAATACATTATCCATTCACCGGACCGAGGATTGCCGGCCGACGCCATACCTCAAAGGATTTCACACGAATCCTTTCGTGCGGCGGCAGCAGAGTCTCTGCTGGGGCTCTCGAAGTGTGGGCCATTCCGCCCTTGAATGATTGCAGCTGCTTGAGCAGTGGACTCAATCCTTTGGGGACGTATTCATCAATAATTCACAAACACTTTTCACCCGTTCCTTGGCCATTCCTATCTCTGACTTTGCGGCTGGGCGTGTGGCTAAGTCGGGTCTCAGTCAGTCAGTCGGAGGTGTTAATGAATTTCCCTAATGAAATCAAATTTGCATCGTTAGTGTACCCTCGCTTTAAGTGGGGAATACAACAGGCCTCGCAAAAGGACCTCTGACAAGGACCATTGCAACTTTCTCGATGTCTCTTCGATCTTTTGTTCAGAGAGTTCAGAGTTTCGACCTCAAGGGTCAGACGCTCTCAGTCGCACAGTGGGCGGATGGAGGTTTAAATCAAGGGCTCTTTCATCTCTATGAGAATGTAGAGTTGATTACAGAACTCTTTAGGAAAGATAAAGACATCTCATGAATCTCTACACTGAATCCTTTAATCAGCACAATGAGCACAAATTAGCTGAATTGCTCACACAATTCTAGCAAGTTGAATGGAAATTCTCTGCCCCCATATTCTCATTGCCGGGAGCTCTAAAAAATTCTTCAGCATTATATTATCGCAGATGTCAAGCTTCATTTCAAGTTGCATTTAAGGATATGGCCTATTCTTTGGTTTGCGCCACTGTGCATTGTCGGTGCGATGTCTCCAAGCGATGGGCATCTTCTTCGAGTGCAATTGGCTAATTGATTTCCATTCTTTGACTGTTCGTTCACACGTCTCACAATTCCTGCTCCTCGCCGGTCACGCTGAGTCCACCCCGACCTCATATCCCTGGCCTGTGTGTGTGGGGGATTCCATTATCATTACGTGGAAAAGCAAACGTTTGCAGGACCTTTGCCGTCATTATTGTCCATCTGTGATTTCGATTTTCTATCGCTAATTTTGGGTCGCCGGTCGAAAGACGCAGACACAGCAGTTGACCGAGCCGGCGACCACGTCGACAAGGACGGGTGAGGACCAAAAGTTATTCGTCTTCCTCTCCAACCGCCGAGGTTCTTTGGGTTGATTAAAATGTTGTTGCGTCCTTGCCCCGGGCAGCTGTTGTCGGCTGTCCTTCGTTGTATTAGCCATGTCCTCTCTTTGCCGTCCGATGAGATTTTGTGGTTAAAAGAATTTTTACTACAACTTTTTCCTTAGCTTTTCTTTTTCTTTTCCTTTCATTCCATCCTCCCCTTCGCCAGCTTCTTCATCTTGTCCGACTGAAATTGTCATCAAGTGTCTGAGCAATTTCGTCGTGTGTGCAAACAAGTGCATGTTTCAGGTCGCCCCACCCAATCGCTCCTCCACCACTTCCTTTGGCTTACGGCTGCTGCTTTTAATTACACTCCCAGTCCCCGGCCACAGCTTGGCCGGCTGCATTGGCCGTGCACCGCCAAGGCATCAGTGTCATCGTTGCATCATCAGCAAGTTGTGCAGCAGAGACGGCCACTAAAACAGCAACAGAAGTTTCCTGGCAGCTCCTGTCACTTCAAAGGCGGCAGTGCTGGCTGGCAGAATTTCTGAGACATTTTCCAAATTAGTTCTGAGTTTGGCTTAAGAGATGCTCGCGAGCTTGGCTAACGATCGCGAGTGGTATGGCAGCCCTGAAAAATTTTAAAGAACATTTTTATGCTCTCACCTGATGGCTTTCTATTTACCTGATGCTCGCGAGCTCTCGCAAGCCCCATAAAGTTTTTCTTATGAAGGTGTTTTGGGACCTAGTATAGTATTTTAGGAAGAGTCACGATAAAACTTAAATGCTCGCGATCAATATGTGTTGAGTAATGGCGGGAATAACTTTTACATATCCTTGAGATTCCAAGATATGTTGGGAACAATATTTATTAGCCTGGCGAGCTCGGGTGGCGAGTGGATTATCTCCCGGGAACACAGGGGCGCCGTTACTGAGCGCGGGAGCTGAAATTAGTGGATTGGTTTGCAGTGTTCGGGATTTGCCAGAGCACCACGCAATTTGGCTTTGTTTTAAATGCTCCTCTCGTGTTGGCCGGGCCGGCAGGGAATTGGAATGGCATTTGATTTCACACAATGGCCACGAATTGATGCGAAAATTGATTCGGATTGCATGTGACATGTTTACCGAATTGTTTTCCGGACTTGAGGAAAGCGCAAGTTGTAATTGTTGTGCGCGGCCAGCAAAGAAAATGCAGTCGCAGCGCGTTTTCCTCTTGCTGCTTTGTGGGGCTCTTGAAAATCTGGCAAATCTTTTACAAATCAAAAGCATACCGAACACAACTGAGCGGACAGGCGGCATACCAAATGTGGCAGACGTGGACGCGGCTCGCGGTTACGGCTCGCGTTGCTTTGAGGCTAATTAGTGCGGTCACTCGGCTCCTTTTTTAATTAAAGAAACGAAAGGAAAGGACAAAGATGCGTCAGGACGGGCCGCTCGGCAGCCACCTTCCTGGGTCCGATAGCCGTCGTTGGCCAGTGACAACAAACAAAAGATATCAAGAATTTCATTTCTTGGCCCCACACTCACCCACATGGCCAAGAGCGAAGATGCCGCGTTGCTTGCCTGACCGCCTGCCTGCCTGGCTGCCGGCGGGCGGGCGGCAATTGAAGATGCGAAGAAGGAAACAGAACAGCCAAAGGAGCCCGGGCGATGATGGGCATCGGACGGGAGCATTTGGCTAAAATAAAGAAAATGCCAGCGAATTAGCAACCGAGTGCAGCCACTGCGACTCCAACCCCAAACCCGCAGACCTCGACGATGAATTGCCCATGTCGACTTACATTTCTTCTGGCCCTCCTTTTTTATTTTCCTTTTTTTTGGGCTGCGTTGAAGGCGTAAGATGCCCCTTAAAATTCCACTGATAAGCGGCGGGCTGCCGCGCAAGTTCAGCTATCCCGCCCGGAGCCTTGACCAAAGGGTGTCAGCAGCAGGCAAGGAAATGTGTCCCAAACAATTAGTGTCGTCTGTCTTGTGGTAGCCGAACGGAGCCAAAAACGCACCCAGCTTCGATCAAAATTAAATGGGCGACAGTCACTTCCAGATTGAGGGCGAGTAAAGCTTCAATGAAATTTAAATCGGCTCGGCGCCGGATTGATCATTAAATTAAGAGAAACTTTAACGCTGCAGTTTTAAGATTGTATTTGAAAAAATATATATAGCTATGAATTATATTAAAAATTCGGTTAAATATTTACCGCCTCATCGCCAAAAAGAACAAATATGCTTTGTCAGTGTCAAATAGCATTCAGCTTTATTTGATGTTTCTCCGGCGACAAGAAAGATCTTAAAACTTAAAAATTTCGGGTTTGGTTTTTTTTTCATTCACAATTGGGGTGTTTTTTAAGGACCCTTGTAGTTTTATTAACTTAACTTAATTGAAATTAACTCGATATTGAGTAGGTAATGGTCCGCAATCGGGAAAGACTTGTTACTCCATTCGGAGTGTTCCGCTTAGAATGACGGCTTCTGCTCCCGATAATGAAAATCGCTTTCTACTTCCTTATTTGAACTAAATATATTCTTACCATATAAGCCGATTTTTTTGATGGACTGTGGGCCCGATTTAGAGAATTTCGGCCGTTCCGACAAGTGTGATTTGGCCATCATCACTTTCACTTGCCAGTTGGTATTGATTGATATGATCAAATTGAAAATATTGGCATTCCAAATCGATGAAAAACTAAATTGCCTCACGAATAATTCAAAATTCTGCGAGCTCTCGAAAAAAAGAAACAAATCATCGAAAAGAACAACAAATTATAAATCATACAATACCCGATTTGCCGATCGCGCGGAGAGGATTCGGTGGGTGGATAAAGTGGGTGGCAACTGACTGTTGGCGAAATTTTGTTCGCCCTGCAAGAGGCCAAATGTGTGGAGTGCGAAATGATTGCCCATATGAAAATAAACAAATCATCAATCAAGCGATCTGCACTGGCAACAAACAACCAGCCAGCCAAGACTTGCGGTGCTGGGGGGTCGGCGACTTGCCCGCAAACTGAGACATCATTGACAGTTGGCCAGAAGTCGGAGCGATCAGCGGGTGGGCGGACGGGGCTGCTGCACTCGAGCAATCAACGTGCGAAAGGCTCGCCAATGCCAGCCACCGGGGGAAGCAGATCATCTGATCTTTTGCCACAATTACGAGCCTCAAATCAAGTGGCCGGACAGCCCGACCCAGCAGCTGTCAGCCGGGGATCGAAAGGAGGCTCGATCGGCGTGCGGGTGGGCTCGCCGGCGATCCATCGCTTAGGCAAATGATTTGTTTATTTTCCCTCGAGGAGTGTGTTGTTGTTTAGGCTGTTGTCTGGCAAGGCGATTTGACATTGCGACGGGGATAAGCTGGGGGGCTGCTGTCCCCAGGAGTAAACAATGGCAACTGTACTCCGAGGAGCCCAACAGCTGGGCAGCCAATGAGCGGGCCAGACTGCCGGCTACCAAATTGCCAGACCTCAAAAAGTTGACATTTTGGGCTGGCCGACGTGGAGAGCGAAGCCTCGGGCCGCTGTCCCCACACAATGGCCAATGGGTTGGCCAATGGAAGGCGCGCCTTTCGATGCCCCGAGAAGGAGGTGGTCCCTCTCCCAATGACATTGATACATTGCGAGCCGGCAGGTTTGATAGCTGCAACCATTGTTACATTTTTTGTTGTCTTCTGGCTGTGCATTGGCAAACCCACCGAGCAGGTTCCGCAAGTGGCCGCCTCATTGGCTGCGGATCGATGGATGTGAACCATCCATCGACTGTTGGGTTCACTGAACAGCAGATAGCAAACTGGAAACCTGCTACTGCCTGGAATCGCCAAATCGCCAGTCGCCCAGCGACGTATGGATTGGCTAATTTAAATGCAGGCAGCGAAGAGTCAAGAGCAGAAAAGGATGTTAAATATGGGAAGGGAGATCTCAAAAGAGAACTTGGAGAGGAACAGGGAATTTGATCGCCGTAGGAAAGCACGGGCTGTAGGTTAGGGACCGAGATTAAAAAAGTCTGAAAAAGTTTTAATACTAAGCTAAAGAAATAAAGGAACCTAGATACCATAAATAGAAAGATCAGGCTCTGTATAATTTTCTGTACTCTCTCAATTTTATTCTGCGTTGATTTCACAAGAACTCGTTTTGCAATAAATCCAAACATAAATCTGATCAACTTGGCCATCTCTGCCGACCATTTACCCCGACGGCCTGGCACGTCATCGGAGTTGAAGCGGATGCAGTACTTTGCAGATGATATACGGGAAATCCATCCAATACACAATCCCGGCAAGATTCATATGTCTGTCAAAATAAATTGTGAGTGAAACGAGTGCAGCCGCCGTGAATAAATCAGTTTGTAAACATAAATAAAACAACAGAAACAATTTTCGCACACCAGCATGTTTGGGATTTGGGGCATGGAAAATCTCACCATCTATCCCACGGATTCCCATCAGCCTCAGAGGGGCCTTCGCAAATAAGATCACCTTATTTATGGGTCGCGAAACACACTCAAAATTACACCAGCCACTAATGATTTGCTGTGGAGCCCGCGAAAGTCGATAGTTCAACTGCATTCAGCGGCCGGCCAAAGTCGGAAGCGGTGGGCCACACAATCCCCACTCGATGATGTGGTGTCGATGGGTGGGTGAGTCGGGCCACCCGCCTGTAAATCAATCGAATGGTGAGCGCCTTATGGGCTGTCGATGGTTTTACAATCCGTCAAAACAGCTGCCCCAGCGACTGCGTCACTGGCACTCAGGGCGCATTAGGCCCTCGAAATTAAACGAATCGCTTCGGCGTCCCTGCCCCCAAATCTTCATAATTTGTTGCACCGGTCGGCCAGCGGACACTTGAGACTCAGCTGGTGGGAACCAGCACCAAAATCGAAATTAAATAAACTTGGGAAAAACATATTTTTACTCTAACGAGTTCTAATGAATTAGAAGAACTGAAGAAGAGAACATCTTTAGCAAGGAGTTTCCTTTCGTCAAAACAAAAGGCTTATGATTCCAATTTACAGCTTACACATCTTTGAAAGCCGAGGAAGTGGCAAAAATAAAAACATTTTGGGAGGTGTTTAATTGTTATTTAATTGGGTCGATTGGTATCCGAAAATTCGTGGTTGTTTCCTTTCGATTAACTTGCGCAATAATCATACGAGACTAAAATTTTTTGTCCGCCGAAAAGACGAAAATAGGAGACATTCAAAAGCGAGTAAAGTATAAGAGGGTTTAAAAATGCGCCGCTAATGGAACACAAATGGTTTTGGAATGGAATGATTTTATTTATGGAGAAGCGCGAATTTTTCAAATCAATCTCAGATCAATACAAATTTCGATCAGAAGATCAAATCCCAGAACAAATTTATGCCGGGTTTCCTGTTCAGATTCTAAAATTCCTATGCAGATTGGCAAATATTTTGAGAATTTTTTTCCATATCAAAAAGAGAATATGTGTTGTAAAATCCTCCACCATCTCATTTTCTTGGCCTGCCTGTTGAATCCCGGCTCCGCTGAGTGTTCGTTCAGCCATCTGCCATTGGGCGCATTCCACGGGACTCCCATTAGAAAGTCCATCTGGGGGATTCGCTGAGGCCGACAGTTTAAATACGAAATATCTGTGACTTTCTTTGGCGAGATAACAATGGTCAATCTGCTTCTTTTTTGTGAATTTGCTTGGAATTGTCGTCGCCGCCCCCGCCGGGCTGACCATCATAAAGAGCGGGAGGATGCAGAGCCGACGGTGGCAGCCACTGGCAAACTGCAACTGCAACTGCAACTGGAACTGCATAAGTGACTGGCCACAACAATGCACAATGAGCACATAAATCAGTGTAATTAATAGAAAACTAGCCACGGCGACGTGGGTGCACGCACCGCACAGGCAACAGGTTTGCTTGGCTGTGTTGCACGTGCGGCATCCGCAGCCGACGCTGCCGATGCGGCCGGCCATTTTCGGATTGACTGCCGCCGGAATGCTTACAATTGCCAAAAACAAAAATTCGACGGCCTGGTTAACTTTTACGCCTAATTAAATTTAAAGAAAATGAGGCACTGGGGGCGGAGGCAAAATAAATAGAAAATTTTAATTGCCCCACGCAACTTTTGCCCTGCTCGCCGGCAACTCGAAGACTTCGTCTGTCTGTATAAACATTCCAGCCGGACTGCCCCGCTCTTTGGCAGCAATTAATCTCACAGTTTGATGCAAATGTATAAATCCCTCAGCACGCATCGAAATGCAATATTTCTATTTCGAATTTAAATAAATATTTAAATTTTCTTCGCCTTCCACTTCCCGCTTCTAGTTTTTTTTTTGTGTGCCATCGCCAGCAAATGGAAATTTATTACGCCCCCATACACCCAGCCACCCCCAGCCTTCGGACAGGCCCGGCCCGTCCAGTTTGGGGAGACTTATTTGCTCTCATCACGGTCCCGGCGCGGGGCATCCATCAGCTAGGAAACCTCTGCTGTCCCCTGCCTGGACCGCAAATGAATTCTCCGAGGAACTAATTCATTTATCCAACCCTTTGGCAGAAATCACTGGCCATTCATTCCGGCCGGACAACGCACCGCACGGAATTTATAAAAAAACCGGGGAGTCACCTGGACCGTAAGTCAAGCAAAAGTAGTTTGATGTGTGGGCATCAGTCGCCGGCGTGTCCCTTCAAATTACTGGCTGATTAGACTCGTGGGAATCCGACTGCTCCGGCTCACCAAAATTGTTGTCGCCCGGTTGGGCCAGTGTACTTTGGGCTTTGTAATCTGGACGGGCAGATGAGTGCTTCATTTAAGGGTTATTTGAAATTGTAATTTCACTCGCCAAGTCTGCAGCTCTGTGGTTCCAAAAACAACCAATATCAACTTTTTAGACCCGCACAATATATGGACAAAC
This sequence comes from Lissocephala sabroskyi, assembly GCA_037075105.1. Lineage (NCBI taxonomy): Eukaryota > Metazoa > Arthropoda > Insecta > Diptera > Drosophilidae > Lissocephala > Lissocephala sabroskyi. Next base: position 115,062 of record JBAMCP010000037.1, read on the forward strand.
CGATAACGAGATTAGGTGGTCTTAAATCCTAAGAAATCTTTACAAACGTAAATAGTATTTTAATGCGTGACTGCAAAATGAACTCTAACTATCTTGAACGCAAGGCTTGTTTGCATTTGTCAATATTTATTTATCCTTCGATTGCACAAAAATCATTTTTAAAGTATTAACAGTTCCGTGAACCTGTAATCGCGTAGGGAGCTAAAGAAGAAACCTTAGAAGTTTAAACAAATCGAGAACTTAAGCTCCTTTGTGGTGAGTGTAAAAGAAAGAATACACGGCATGTTAATTTTGATAAGAGAATAAAATATATTGTGGAATAGTAGGCAGTTTTATTCATGTGTTTAAAATTAAGTTACATATATCCTTGTGTCCTTCCGTTGCCATGACGAATAAATTGAACTTTAAATAATTCAGACAAATCAATTTTGTTTCCATCTAATTTTTGCTTCGAATGCTTAAATTATTTAATATTATTATAATCTAAGCTGTAGTTTATCTGCTGCAATTTGTTCATGTTCTCTTGTCTCCCATTTAAAGCGCACAAAAAGAACTCCGGAGTGTTATCCTCAATAGCCTGTCATTTCTTCTCCTTTAATTCTATCTATTCAGTTCATCTTTGTCTAATTTAGAGGACAATACTAAGTGCACATTTAATTTGGCAACCAAATGCTTCAACCTCCTCTTAAGATGGTTCCATTGAACCCTAATTGAACTTCTAGTTTTGTATTTAAAAAAAATTATTGATAATGATCCCGATTAGGACATAAATTATGGTAAACTGTGGTGACTTGAACAACCCGAGAAACGCTGCCTAAACGATTGGCAAATCGTCGCGCACAAGCAACCAACAGCAACGGCAGCCCCGCCAGCAACAACAGCAACAACATCTCTGTTTCAATCGCTGGATGCGATAACAATCGGCAGGGCCAGTGGCTGGCCGAGTCCCCCATCGATTCGGGGAGCGAAAGAGCGAGCGAGTGAGAGAAACAACAGCAACGAACATAAGCAGCGACACAAATAATTCGTTTTAATGAGATCGCAATCTCTGGCGATTTGCGACAAAAAAAAGGAGAAGAACCAACAGCAGCAGCAACATAAGCAAAATTCCCTTGTATGTGAGTGTGTGTGTGTGTGTGTGAAGATGAGCAACCACAGCAAGTCCGAGATGACGATCATCGCCCAAGTTCCAATCCGAATCCCAATCCCGATCCCAGAGTATCGACGATCGCTCAGTTCGCCGGTTGCGGGTTGCTGTTGCGCTCATGTTGCTGTCAGCGCGGTGACTTGTTGCTGTTGCTGCTGCTGCCGCTTGTTGACATGCCCAGCAGGTCCAGGGCCTCAACAGCAGCAGCAGCAGCAGTCCCGATCCAGACGGACGTCAAACTGTTCAATCCCCCAGCTTGGTTGGCCCGTCGCTCAATCCATTGGAATTTCCATAACTCAAAGCCAAACCTTGGCTTGCCGGTCCGCCTTCGTTTCGCATTTGAGAAACGTAGCCTAGCTGGGGGTTCGATTGCCTCCTGTTCCCATGTCCACCCACTCGGCGATTTCACATACAACCGTCGCAATCAGCTGGCAGCGGCCGTGCGGGGCAGCGGGCCGCTTTGAGCTGCCACGGCCATCACATCACGTCTCGCCATGAAAATTTTGATAATTAATTGGCGCAATTAGTGCGACATGGCGCGGCCGGCATGATTAAAATCGACCCAGACGAAATTGGCAATAGGCGATGGATGAAACTTTTCCGCCTCGCCATCTCCTCGTTTGTCATCGCCCGTCCGATGGTTGAACTTTGTCTGCAGCCGCAGCGAGCACTGCAATTAATCGCTTAAGAAATCCCACAGTGTTTAATGAAGAAGGAAAACTGGTAGAGATCCAGGTTGGTTGAGGGGATTCTATTTCACATGACTTAAAGATTGAACAAAGCGAAACCTAAAAAAGTTCGATGATTCGATTGTATGTTAAAATATTTTCCATCAAGACGTCGTTTTTTTCATCCTGTTATTCATAGAAATCCATTCTATCGGTCAAAGCAAGTTAGTAACTCATAATTCATGAGTGTAGTTTTACAGACCGAAAGACAACCCAACAGATCACCAGACAACCAAACTGACGGATATCAATAGATTAAATTCTGTAGTGGATAATTTGTGATGAAAGTGGATAGTTTTTGTTGAAATGATCAACATTAAATTAGTTCTATTGAAAAGAAGAGAAAAGCAACCGATGACTTTGTATTTGTCTATCGCGAAGAACTGACAGAGTCCTGTACCAACCTAGCAGTTAAATATGATTAACTCCCAAAGAATAGCTTTCAGGAAATAGAAGTGGTCAAGTGGACAAAATTCCAGACGGACAGTTAAACAAGACAGAGAAGACGGACCAATGGGTAAATTCGCAGGAAGAATGAATTAAGACGGGAAAGACAATAGGTTGGGGCAAGTCAGCGGATATCGAAACGGACTAATGGACACAGAAAGTGGAAGTTCAATTAAGTGGAACTCTGACGTATATGAGCGCAAACGGTTAGACAAACAGATAAGTGAATATTTCTGAAGGTGAAGCTTTGCATCCATTTTGGTGTCGGTTTCCTTAATTTCTAAAGATCACTTAATCCTTCAACTAACTTGATCCGCTGCGTACTTGTGTGCAGCGGTAAATCAAATGCCTAATCGATTGAATTAATTAGGAAAATCGAGAAATGTCGAAGAGAGACGCTACGCAAATGAGGCAAATCCCCAGCCTGCTGCCCTGATCGTAGCCGTTGGGGCACTGCGTCTACTGCCGGCTATAATCGCATGATAGCCTGGTCGATTAAGGCTCAATACGGGCGCTGAGCATGCGATATTGCGGCCCACAAACCCCGACTGCGAGCATCTCGATGACGGTAGCCCGGCAAATGGTAGCGATCCGTGTTGTGTAATGTTGCGCGCCGCTGTGCTGTCCGCGAGGGTCAGGAAAGGGGGGCAAGGAGGTGCCCTCCGTCAAGCCCACATGCCGCAATGCGCAGCGATGTAAAACTGCAGAGGAGAGACTTTCGTCCCCGGTATCTGAACTGCGCGATCGAAAATGGATTTGTATCAATATCGACTCACTAACATGACTCCAATAAATTAATATGCATACATGGCATACAGGCACACAGACCGAGCAGACGACGACGACGATGGCGACGACGGTCTGGCTATGGGAGTCCTTGGTGATCCGACGATCGACATCGCAACACGATGATGCATGTGCAGTGTCTCTGAGTTGTGATCGTGTTAATGTAAATAATTGCCATGGCACCGCAGCGTCGTAGATGTAATTAAAATCTCCCTGTCTTCGATTCTCAACTCCCCAACTCGACCGAACTGTCCAAGGGTCCGGCTGTCGGATTGTCTGCGGATCTGTCTGCTGGGGTTGCCGGTTGCGTTGTGTCCGTGGGTTGTTAGGTGCCCCAGAGATTTGTCTTGACTGATATGAGTCCGAGACATTCACGCGAGCCTTTTCGAAAGCGAGACTTGATGTTGACAGTTCACGAGTTTAGTTTGGCATTTGGCGATATTTCTTCTTCCCTCGGATGCTGCTTGCTGCTGATCTTAACGAGCCCTCTAATTGGCTTTGTTATTTCGGCGGGAGAAAATACTCCACATTATCTCGATTCTCACAGGCCTAAGTATGCTTATCTGCAGCACTTAGAAGTCTCTCAAAAACCCATCATCAACTTCCCAAATGCAAAAAGTCCCCCTTCGTCTTCGACTGGTGCGAAATCTAGCGCCCCCGGACTGCCAGAGTCACCGTCACCGCCGCTGTTGTCGTCACAGTTGAAGATTTTGTGTTCCAGTTGTTCTTTTGCCTACTTGCTTACTCGTATGTCAGCGTCCTGGGCGAAACATTCTACTGTCCCCGGCTTATTTATGGCCCCAGATGCTAAAGATATAGCGCCAGACGGCGACGGCGACGGCGACGACAAGGAAGACCCATCAACTCCGCCAAGCCAGAGCCAGTCTGGGGGACGGGGTCGCCTTCGCGTGGTTAGATATCAGTTCGAGGCCAGTTGGGGACGCGCTCTTCTTAGGAACTGGGACCCGAATCTGCCCTCGCAGATGCATTGTTTGCACGGCCAGAGAGATCGGCTCCATGCAAAATATTTCGGGCCGCAGTCACGCACCCAGCCCAGCCCTGTATCGATGGCCTCCTTCACGCTTGCTGCTCCCCGTTGCCCCTTTTGATCCACCTTTGCATCGGTAGTTGTCAATCACCGGGTGCGTGCATAGCGACCACAAAAAAAAAAAAAAAAAAACACCAAAAGTCGCCTTGTCATTATTTGTGGGAACTAATCTAGAAATTTGTATATCACGCTCTTTGATTTACAAACTGAGGCAGCGGGGCCTGTGCAAAAATCGAATATCACTACTTCAAGCCAGCGTTGCGTCGAGCTGGCAATCAATCAATCACAGCCACAAATCAAACACGATTGCTTGAGTCGGACGGGCTCACTGGATGTGGACAATCGCCGGCCGTTATGACAGATCATCGATCCAGACTCCGAAGACTTTGTTGAATTGTCTCAGTTCGATTTCTCGTTCGATTTGGTGCACTTGAAAATCGGTACTTTTTTATCTCTCGAGAAAATCTTCCACTGGCTTTCGGCTCTTCAATCTCTCACTTCGAGTGGTAGACAATGAGCCGAATACACAAAAAGGTTAATGAGCTAAGATTTTTAGTTATTGTGCGGAAAGTTCTTGAAGGAAAGTGTACTTCTGAATTGATTGGAAAGTGGAGAACACGAATCTCAAATATCGATGCTATAAAGAGAATATGGAGAGTCATAAGCATTCTTTATGGAGAGTATCTTATAGAAGTTAAGGAGACAAGGAAAGGGTTTCCAAAGTAATACAGATAAAATCAAAAGGCTTAGGCCTCATAGAGGATGTTTTATTTTATTTATTATCGCATTTGGATATATAATATGTTTGTTGTGATACCTAAAGAAAGTGAGTCTCCTCCTAGTTGCAGACTAGAAGTCAACTCAACATTATCCACTTCCTAAATTTATATGTGGGACTGAATCCTAAGAAAACATCCTGTTATATTATCAAATTTAAAGACTTAAATTATATTCAAGTTGCTTCTAAGAGAAACTAATAATTTTAAGATCCCATGCGAATCGAAAAAATGCTTATATTAGAGTCGTGTGAAATCAAGATCCTTTTGGATGTAAAATAGAAAGAGACTCAAGACTTTATCAATATAAGAGGATACGAGAATAATTCTTAGAGAACCACCAACCCTAAAATTAATGAATTTCAAGATCACATGCGAATCGAAGAGTCGACTCAAGAGTCGTGGGAAATCAAGATGCCTTTGGGTGTAGAATAGAAAAAGACTGACGAATTATTCTTCTATGTTAATAATAAATTACTTTGCGACTTCCTCCTGATCCCGCTGATGCTCTGTCCCCCACCCAGCCAACCCACCGAAAATCGAATATTTTTTTTCCTTCTCCCCTGGCGACTTGCAGTCCCCTCCGCGACCAACTAACTCACCGCCCGACCGTTTAGCTCGATGTTTGTGTTCTGCAATTAAATTCGTATTCTTTTACAATTGAGACGTTCGAGTGGATTTCTACGAATCCCATGGATATGGATACGCTGGCTGCGGAGATGCAGCTGCCCAGGTACGCAGCATCGGTCAATCCGGCAGACGGCCCTTCCACCGATCGTAGGTGTGTGTGTTTTCTTTAGGTCCTAAATGGTGTGTCTCCCGGGCTGGTGTGGCTTGGGGCCCCTGAGCGTGTTTGTTGTTTATGCCGTCGTTTATCAATGGCCACGCGGGGAAGAAGGCAACCTGCCGGGTCTGAAGAGCACCTCGTATCAAAATAATCAAAAATTTGATTGAGTGCCCTGGCTAGGAAAGAATCCCCCCATCCCCAGCCTACCAGCAGGAGTGTGCGTCTCGGCGACGAGCGAGATCAATTCAATTGGAACGTCTGTCTGTGCTGGCTGAGCTTCAGCTGTGAGTTGTGAGTAGTGAGTATTCATTTTCGTCCAATCATGTTGTTGATATTGATAATGACATTGATGGCATCGAGTTGGCTGAGTGAGTTGGGAGGCTTGGAGTGCAAATGCAGTCGACGTTGTGGTCGTCGTCGTGGTCGCAGATTCCACCAACTGACTGACTGCCTGTCCGACTGTCTCTCTGCCTGTTTGTCTGTCAATCGGTGAAATTGAAATCCGGCACAGTTTCGGCTGAATTGAAGCGCGCTGGCCGAACGCAGTTATTGACAATATCAAGAGGGCCCTTCAAAAGCTGTACAACATTCAATAAGTAAGGCTTCCATCGGTATGGCCACCTATGTAAGTGCCAATCGATATGCCCTCCTCAAAGGCGTCACGAATATTTGAATATTCGTTACAAATCGGCTTGGCTTCCACATAATTCGAAAAACCATCGGGTTTATTTGGCTCTCACATTCATCAAAAGCGGCTCCGTGGCTGGCGATTTCTGTGTGATTGATTCGGCCAAAGCAAACATTTCATTCAAGTGGGAGAAAGTCTCCAAGGTGTACAACTACTTACCCCTAGACTACAGATCTCCAGTGAAACTGAAATGGCCAAGGGTAGAGGAAGGGAGTTTGTCGCATCTTCAGCGCAAGATTGAGAATTGCAGACTCGACCCGAGCCGAGAAAACTTGAAGCGAAAACACGAAAATTAGATTGCAGTTTTCCGCGAAACGGCCGTCGGCGTGCAGTGAAAACTAATGGCCAAGAACAATCGAAAGCAATTAGACGGTCTCCGGAAAACAATTGGCCTGCTGACAACTGTCACCTCACCGGAGGTTTCAATATTCAATTCATCACCGAACCGAACACCGGCAACTGCAGTGCGGCTGCCCGCAGGCGGAAACTCTTTCTGCGGTTTCTTTGATGGTCAATTTTTCAAAATCGTCACCGTCGCGCGTCGCATCGCCACCACCAAACGAAGAACATCCACGGCCATTCAGCCAGCGAGCGGCACGCCTCGGGGCTGTAGGTCAAAGCCAGGCAGGCAGGCACTCCCGACTCTCCTCCGATGACCGACCGGCCGGGTTATTTATAATTCGAGGCGATTGATTGATGGAATCGCTGCGAAGTCGGTGACACTTGGCAGTGCGCAAAAATAAATAGCCGCCCAGCATTGACAGCTGATTGCAAAAGTCCATTAGGGCTGTCGGTCCGGGCGGCGGACGGTCCGACTGACGGCCAACGGTCGAGGTGATGTGCATGTAAAGTGTCGATTGCAGGAAGTCCAAGTCCAAAAATTAACGGCACAAAGGGTCGTCGATCGGGGAGAAAGGCCGAGTCGACGCACTCGAATTCTGGTTGCAATCAATCGAGTGTGCAAAATCGAATGAGTGCACCCCCCCACCCCCCACACACACACACAAACAAAAAAATTTTACAGTTAGGGCAGCTCTCAAAACGGCAACATTTTCATCTCCAGAAATGCGAAAGGACGGCACCGAGAAATCGTGTGCTGTCTGCTGGGGACAGCAGGCCCACAAACGAGATGAATAATCGCAAATGCAAGGCAATCGAAATTCAAATTAAAAACAAATTCAAAATGCCAAACAGCCTGCAATTTCAGCACTCCAAATGCAACTCAAATATACTCAACTGCAAATACTCACCGGCCTACAATCCAAGCAACCAGGGTTCGAAAATCTTAAGTTTTTAGTATGAATTCTAGTTATGTTTCTTAAACAGAATTATTTAAAGACCAGCGCAATGCAAATTGGAATAGGTGAGGAATTGATGTAACAGATTTGTGTTGTTCAAAGTTAACAACTACGAGTAATTGGAAAATCTAAGTCAACCCCACGATTAACGCTTCACACATTTTTAAACAATAATGAGACGGTTGGGTTATATTGAGTCTCGATTATTATACTTGAATGTGAAAGGGACTAAATAGTCTAATACTTGAGTCTAATTGGAAGGCAACTGGCTTGGGTGAAAAGGACTTAAAAGAAAACAAGAAACTTAGGGTCTGAGGTAATTCCAAGGTTTTTGGAGAGTACATCCGGAAGATTAAAGACTTAAATAGCTTTATTACTTAAAACTACGTTCGAGCGAAATTGGAAAAAAGTTTCAATGAGCTAAGTCAATGATCTCTGTTTAAGAAGGCACAAATCATTCTTTACACGTGTAGATTTCTCGACGAAACAACCCAGGATTCTTATAACTTACTTCCCTGGCTGTGTTCAATTTATGGATACAAGTTACAAAATTATTCATTAATCAAAAAACAAGTAAGGAAGTAACAGTTGAGCTGGTCCGACAGTGATATACCCTGTACCTTCGTACATTGCATTTAAATTCTTTTTTTGCGGGTACTTTTGGTATTTAGGGCTACCACATTAACTATTGCTAATTTCGGAGGCGGCAACTCTGGAAACACGTGTCATATCGGTGGCTCATGGGATAACAAATTTTAAATTTTGATTTTGATTTTCCCCATTATTATTACCCAACGGCCATTTTTTAAAATGCCGGACTGCCACTCTATTAAGTTGGCAGGCCTTTAGTAGTGGACAACAGCTGTTTTTGTTTCTACTTTATATGACAGCACTTGGAATTTCATGTCATTGATCCTAGATGGCCGTATGTAGTATCTTTAGAAAGGTATTTTCATTTCGCACAACTCCAACTCAAGGCTTGAGAGAAGTTTTGTTTGTTCTATTTTATTAATTTGCAAATTTTGCGGATACTTCTTTTTATTTCCTTCCGGCAACAATAGAAGGATCTCTTCTGCTCTCATTGGTAAGATTTCGGTTCAAAGAAGATAGACGGTCCGAATTTTATCATCGAATTTATATTTTCTTAATTTAGTTTTTGATTCTTCTCAACTAATTTTTATTCGTTAAACCATTGGGTTTTAATGCATCAAAATTTCGTTGATCTTAATCCACAAAATGTGGAAACCATACCTTAATTATCTTTATTTATAATTTTTATAGTAATATTTTTTTTTTTTTTTTAATGCTTTAATGCGACATCAGGTCCCTAGTTCCATCCATTATATGCAAGAAGACCAATTCTAATTTAATTTATTTTTTTCCTACACAATTTATATTTTTTAATAAACTATCTGTTTTTTTAAAAGTAAACACTTGCCGTTTATTTATTTATTTATACAAATATATAAGCAAAACAAGCCAATTAGCTATCTAACAGGAATTTAAAGTAATACTTATAAAGAAGAAGTACTAAAATCAATCAGATAATAAAAAGAGTTAGTTGACGAAAAAGTTAAGAAATGAGAATAGTTCTTAACTCGCTGGATAGTGACAGAGAACTTAATCCGGTTGCGGTCCTACGGTCAACAAGGGAAGGAAGATCTAGAAGAAGGAGACGGCTACGATAGGGAGGAAATTGATTATTAGGGTGCCAACGCAGACCTCTAAGAGCAAAAAGAAGAAATTGCTTCTGTACAGACTCAATTCTGTCAATATGATTCGAGTATTGCGGGTTCTAGACGCGCGAACAGTATTCTACTATAGGACGCACCAGGGTAACATAAAGCGATTTAGGGACAATTAGGGCCGTCAAACTCTTTAGTCCATCGCTTTATGAGAGCTAAAACGCTCCTGGCTTTATTTACAAAATGGGAAATGTGAAAATTAAAAAGTAATTTGGGATCAAAGCCGTCACGAAGATCTACAATAGAATCTACAAGCTTAAGTGGTAATCCATTAATCTCATAACCAACCAGTTGCGGTTGCTATCTGTAGAACGCCCTAATCTTATTCTTGGATCAGTTAAGAAGTAAGATATTAGAGGAGCAGCACTTTTGAAGATATGAAAGAATGACAGTTAAAAAACAAGTAAGAAAGTAACATTCGGGCTAGCCCGACTGTGATATACCCTGTACCTTCTTCTGTTTAAAGTAATGTGTTTATTCGAATATTATCGTTTTAAAAAAATATACAAAATACATGAAGACCGACGCCGCTCGTGGAACACCACGGGGAGATCTTTGCAAAAGCAATCGGGTCAAAACTGACCTACGCTACGAGTCCACTAGAGAAACTTGAATACTATTTGTATAAAATGTACTCAGATCCCATGTTCCCCACCTATTCTTAAGTCCCTATCTCTGCCTAAGAATCTACACTCCCAGCGCTAATTGAAACTGCTCTATGGCAGCTATAGACAGTATTGCATATTTTTTCGGCGGCATGGCTGTTCGCACTATTTGAAAAAGCGAATACAATTGGTGGTGGGCGTTTACAAATCTAAAAGAGCTCTAAATCCTAAATATTATAACCTATTATAAATATCCCTATCATGTAAATAAGCACGTAGGCATAAATTAAAATCTTCTCTTTTAGCCAGGACATACTGTGTATGTGGGGCGAACCTCTCTGCTGGCCTGAAACTCAACTCGCCAGTAATAGTTTACTACAGGATGGATGGCTTCCGAAAACGCCACCCTCCCTTTTTAAGGTTTAAAAATCCCGGATGCCCGGATCGGTCCTAATCAAATTTTCACTAAGACTTGACGCTCTATCCTCACTAATCACTACATTATCTACATACAGTTTCGGATTGAATTATTAATAATTCTAGCCACCTTGTCTCAGCAGCCGACAGAGTAATAGAAACCAAAACTCTATTTCAAAAGTAGTAAAGGCTGTTTACATTTAACCAATTGTGTGAAAAGGGGCCTACCTGCAGATATAGCTCTTATAGTCTCTGAGATCATTTTATTCATATGGACTGACAGACAGACAGACAGAAACGGCTAGATCGATTTCTCTAATCATTCTAAGCATATTGGGTGTAACTTTGAGGGGTCTACGACGTCTCCTTCTCTATGTTACATACTTTCGCACAAAACATATTATACCCTTCAGATACAGGGTATAAAAATGCATACGATATGCCCTTTTTTGGTTGTATCCAAACCAGTAATCATGGGCTTTTATTGCCAGATGGAAACTGAAGTCTGATGCGTGTCTCGGAGACATTACCTCCGATTCGAGTCGGTATCGAGAATATGTCAATATTGTGACATGAAATGATTTGTTTGATGCAATTGTGCCAGCCGACACACCCGTGCAGGCTCCCACCGCCACACCCACATACTTGGCATGATGATTAGCCATAAATTGATGGGCCTGGGCAGGCGATTGAAAGGCGACTGAGTCAGCCGAATGAAAGCTCAGAAAGCAGCACCTGGACGAAGAGACACAATGAAACTGAGCTGGCCAGGCTGAAAACTTAGTATTTTATTGGCATTGCAATTTGTTTGACTTGCTGTGTCAATCGTTGAATTATTGTTTGCCTGCAATGATTGATTTATGGGCCTTAAAACTAGCACTGTCAAAATTCACTTGACCAGGAACGCCTCACACATCCCACGCAGGCTGGCAGGCGGGCGACGTCCATGTCCTTCCAGTTAGCCCAACTGTAATTGCAGCTGAAGACATTTACTGTCCCGGCGAACACGCGCTTCTGACATTTACGACCATCAGACCACCCCGACCCGGGCTGCCAGTGTCGTCACCGTGTGTCTCTGGCAGTTAATGGTCGGTCGGTCGGTTGGTCGCTGGTGGCATCAGCCAAAAAATAAAACCAACTCAGCACTGCTACATAAATTTCGAAAAACTAACATGGACTGCGCCGTCCGTCGTGCGGCCCGGGCTTCGCCTCCCTGTTAGCCCCATCAGCCCATCAGATGCCACACATTTCACGCAGTGACGACATGAATCCGCCAACATAAACACTGGTCAGCACACACACACCCACACACGCACACACACATACGCGCGCGCAGAGGCCCTCCATGACAGCATTAGGAGAAGGACAATAAGGACAACCAGTGGCGCCGACTGTTGCTTTCCGGCACAAAAACTATGGAGCCGGGTGAAAATGTTCGGCGAAGTGCGTCGGCCAGCGAGCGACCGTAGGTGTCTCCCGGCGTCCACTCCGGCCGGGTCCGGTGCATGATACGGCATTCAGTAGCACTCAGTGCTGACGGCAATGGTGATGGGCGGCGGACAGAGGACAGAGGACAATGGACAACGGACCTGGGACGGCGTGCAGTTCTCTCTCTCTTTTGGCCAAATTGGTTGATAGCTTGAAAAACTGTTTTTGCCGGGCTCCGTCAAATTGCATTTTGTGTGACAGACCGCAAAATGCATCATCACCAACATGAGCGATGAGTGTTGTTGCCGCTGCTGGTTTCGGTTGTTGTTGCCGTTGTTGTTGCTGCTGCGTTGATGTTTATATTTTCGTGGGCCGTTTTGACCCAATCCCCGACCCACTGCGCCCATTATCCTCATTGTTGCCCACTCGTCGTCCAGTAATTTACGAGCTGGTCTGTGGGAGCTAGAAGGAGCAACGGGACGCGAGGCAGGAGGCGGGGTGTCCACAGTGTATGAGAGGTGGGCAGGGCAAGTGTTTTGAGGTTAAAAGTTTTCAGCGACAATTCGTCGGCTGTAAAACGAACAGTGGAGCAAATGAAGAACCCTAATTTAGGACCACAGAAGTCCGATTTCAGATTTTGAAATGCAGTTTCGGAGGGAGAGAACAGAAAGCGTAGCAAATAATACTTCAATTCTCCTAATAATCAAATAAGTCGAGTAGTTCAGAGTCTGATGCAATTAAGACAACGGCCAAAGTTGTGCCAGAAACGAAGTAAGGGACGTTTCTGGGGGATAAATCGAATTAAAGCTCACGATTTGAAATTTCTATTAGAACGGTAAAAGAACCCATAAATAATTGAAAATTGGCATCGAAGTTTGTGTCAAACTTGTTATACTTCCAAGGACGAGAATTGGTACTGCAGAAAAACATAACTTGATCTTTAACATTGGAGCTGCTTACGTTTTGGAGCCCACTGTGCGGTAAACTCAACAGCTTCATTCACTTCGCATTAATGCAGCGTGAATTAAGTGTCAAGGACACTTTTTGGTTGCCCAGTGAGGCCGGGCAGCAGGCATCGGACGATGCAACATGTGTGCGAGTGTGTGTGTTGGCGTTGGCCGTACTGCCGTCCTCCTGTCCGGCCGTCCGCATGAGGTTATGGGCTGTCAGACCTTGTGTCCTTGTGCGTGAGTGGGGGCGGGTGGGCGGCCGAAAATGCGTTGCAACATTCAAGTAAGTGACGTAAATGCATCATGAAGGCCCACAACACAAACAGACAATCAAACGAGTGGCCACACCAAATTGCCGGGCAGCCCGGGGAAGTGGGGGTCTGCGTAAATCATCGTCAACGTGGATGGGCCCGACCACGAGCAGGCCAGGGCGTCAGCCAGGACATCGGGCAGTTATGCCTGTCAAGATGAATGCCATATCATCGCACCGAAAATGGTGTCAAAATGTCAGCGGCGACGGCCACGGCTACGGCGACGGCGACGGTGATGGCTACGCCGGAGGCCCAACTGACCTCGGCCTGCAGCCGTTTGGGGCTGTCCTGTTATCCGGGTGAATTATGAGTTGTGCAACGGCAACAGCGTCAACAAGAGCGCCAGGCACGTTGCGTATCCTTCTCGTCCTGCTGCAATCTGTCCCTCAATCTGACCATTGTTGGCATTCCATGCCATCCGTTCATCACATGCCAAACGCACTCGGGCGCCACCAACACTTTTTCCGCGCACGCCACTTAAAAGGACTATGATCCCTGCTGGTAATAATTGCTTCAAGCATTTGAATTTACCGTTCTCGATTTTATTCCAACGAAAATCATGAGGAATTCAAGAAACTTTGGAGGACCAGGCTTAAAACTGAGGCTATTTAAAGTCAGCTGCTGTTATGGAAAAAGAAAAAGTTCCTTGGGTTCCCTTGCCGATTTTCCTGTTACCAATTCTTTATATTCCTCTCATTCTTGAGTTCAGTTCATGTGCGTGGAGTCCAAACAAATTCTGCTATTACCTTACCGAGAGGCGTTTTAATCTGAAATCATTTAGCACAGGTTACGTTGCTTAAAACTTAAAAATAATTGACTATTTACCATTGTTACTTTTGTACTATTACACTTGTGTTAGGGGAGCATGCAAATGACTTGAAAAATATACCAAATCAGCGACAGCGCAATTTTCGAGACTTACAGCCTGTCTTCATCTATAGTCTTCATTTATGATAGGAATATCTTGAACTTTCTTATTAGACAAATGGAATGTCGGATTTTTCAGATGCATTGCGATTTGGACCAAGAGAATTTCACTCATATATCCTAATCTCCATCCAGGTCTCCAGACTTCGTTCAAACTTCTTACCTTTTATAACGTGGATAGAATAGAAAGAATAGCATTGATAGCATATGACTCCTTTTTACTCATAATATAATCCATTTTCATAAGCCCTGATTGTTCCAAAAATAATATTGATTAAATATCCGATTTCTGGAAAGTTACCTTGAAGTAGAATAAATTATTCTATTCGACTTTTTTTTTAAGAAGTCTGCAACGTCTAACTTTATTTTTCACACTAACTTTATTTTTCTTAGCATATTTTGTACGCCTTTAACTTTATGAACCCGCAACCGTAGGCTTGGTGGGATTGCGAAAGTGCAACTTTCATAAAATCATTTTCATTGTCCTCGGCCTGATCACCTCATGTATTTAAATATTTCTTTTCGAATTGTCATTCGCATATTGCACAAAATCCGAAGCGAAACCCGATCCGCACCGAACCCACATGCCATAAATTAAGGCTCGTTCATCAATTCTGACATCGGCTCAAGTAATTCCCGTCGACATTTCACGCCAAACTGAGCGCAGAAGACCGACACCCCGACCGGCAGATGCCCACGAAAAGTCACGATTGAGTCAAGCTCGCCGCCAATCAAGAGTCTCCCAGAGGCGGCTAGAATTGGGAGCGTGGAATTAAGGAGAACCCATAAAAGGAGCTCCCCAACTTTTGATGTTTATTGAGTTCCGATTAGCGAGACGGAATTTGGGAGCTACCGAAATTTTCGACCGGCTACCGTTTTTCGGCCGAAGTTCAAATTACCTAAAGAGGCCCCGAAGCAGGCAGGACTTGGCTTTCGGATTGTCCTTGGTCTAATGCTGATTGACACTTGCTGCCAACTGGAAAACGCCGGTTCACGGCAAATTTGGTAGGCCAAGAGGCGGCCCATTGAGTTGCCCCATGTTGGCGTTGCCGTTGCCGGTGTGTGTTGTGCAACATTCCGTGTTGATTTATGAACGCCCGAGCCATAAATCACTAGGTGCAGATATTGCGGTGGATTGATCTAAATAAGCGTTAAATGCGTCTATCTGCCAGGGTAGTGGAGGCGGCCCAGCGATGCCGTCGTTGCCGCCGGGCCGCTGCGACTGTCGATCTGTCGGCCTCGCTGATCGCTTAATCAACCCGCAATCGAGCAGACCGATACACAATTAACCCCAGGGGGCTTCCATAAACGTGATATCGTTGCCAGTAATCACCAGACACCCGGACGTTCAAGTCGCCGTCGCAAGTTCCCCAATCGTCGTTGGCCATGCAGCAATTTTCGGCCCACGCGTTTCTTATTTCTGCACTGAGCGGCTCTAAGGAAGAGTTGATCTTGTCATTGTGGTTGGTGCTATTGTTGCTTTTCTTGCTTTTAGTGTTATTGCTGCCCTGCAACAATTCGAGCACGTAATTGAAGTGTCAAAAGCGTAACAACAGTGAGAAAAGTTGCCGATCGCCGGTTTCCTTAAAAAATCATCGCGATCGATACGATAGGCTGAGATTTGTACAAGGACTTCATTGATCGATCAGAAATTCATAAAATGGGAGCTGGAAATTTGCAGGTTAAACGTATCAAGATTAATTTGGGATTTCTTGTAGAGAATTAAGAAGATTTGGAATGCTACAATAAGTATAATAACTAGAAGGAACGCCATTCTACCGTTCAACCGGGAAGGCTTAATTCGAATTTTAAAGTTTTTGAGAGTCAAAAGAGTGCAAATATTTCTTAATGCTTTCCAAGTTTCTATCGGCAAGGTAATAGTAATTCCAGTAGTTTCATGGCATTGAGTATAAAGCTGAAATTTGGGTAAGGTATGGGATTCTCGTCATGCTTTTAATCCTTTTCAAACTCATATAATAAAAAGATTGGAACAAATCTTGAAGGCTTTTTCAGTCCAACCTGAAGACTAGATATCGAGGTTCAGGCAGTCTAGCTCTTTGATTTAATCCTCCACCTCTTTTGCCACAAAAGCTAACAAGCTTTTAATTTTTTATTATTGCCAGACGACAGGGCGAAAAGCAGACGACAAACGGCAGGCTGACAAACCGACAAACCGAGAGATCAATTGGACAAACCACAGTGCCAGGGGAACAGGAATTGGGATTGAATTTGATGGAAGACATCGCACGACACCGACAATGCCAGTCAAGTTAAGGGCATCGGGAATCGAGAGTGGGCGGCCCCGCCTATCCGCCCGCCTTCGGTCCACCCGGTGATTGATTGATGACGGCATCGGGCGTTGTAATTCATGTTGAGAGGCGCACAATTTGCGTCTGTCCTGGAGGTGAGACAATAAAACGCTTACCATTTTTCACACAAACACTCGCCCACCCGCCCAAGGATGCCTATGTGTGGAATTTAGTGGGTAAGCCTACTCGAGGACAAAGTCGGCGCATTTGATAAGCGTACACTGGTTGGCTGGGGGGCAGGAGACTAGGACAAGGTCGCCGACGGCAGGCAGAAATAGGAATTAAATCGCCGTCTGTTTGTACTGCCGCTCGCCCCCACCCGCTCTGGCGTGTGGCAAAGGGCACGCAAACACAGACGCCCCTTTAAGGGCGAGGGCGCGCCACAAAGAGACACTCAGGCACTCATACACACACGCACACAGAGGCGCGCGCCCGCGTTGGCATATCAGAGGAAAAATAAAACCAGGCAAAGAAAGTTCAGGAAAAATTGTTTTTCCAACAGTTGAGTTGAGATTCTGTATAGGCGGGGGTGGCCGGCGCGAGGCGAACATAAAAAGGCAAAACCCCCCGAAAAAAAGCGATTTTTTCACGTTTTTATGTTGCCAGGCAGCGCGGCACGGCTACGCCAGCGACCACGGACGGGGTCCTCGTTGTTTTCACACACGCACACTCGCACACACACACACATACACACAGTGAGCCGACGGTTGGGTGGTGGGGACAAATCGTCTGCCTTGTGTCTGGCCCTGTAGAGCTTGGCCCGCTTCGGCAGAGTTTAAGTGCCACCCGCCGTCTGTCCGACCGACCCGCGTGCGCCCCATTCATCGGTATCCGATGGCAACTTGTTGATTTTGTATGGGAATTCCACATGCAAAAACCGAAACCAATTTCGCCCTTCATTGGCGCACTCTCAACCGGCCCTGCGCCCCCCGCTGCCATGTCCTGTCTTGTGTCCTACGCCCGTTCCCCTTTCGGGCTGTTTGGGTTTCTTTGGTTCCTTTTTGTGCTCGGGTTTTGTTTTCATTTCTTTTATTTCCGTCCCGACGCCGGCTATGGCGGCGCCCCACTAAACTAAGCCAACGAAATAATCAATAATCGATTGCCAACTTGTAATGGTGGCAGTTTTTAAAGCGACCATAAATTCTCCCCTTATGTTTTATGGGTCCTTAAAGAGACGCCACCACGGGCCGAGTTTGTCCAAAGAGGGCTTCAAAAGGATTTAACTCGAATTCTATGAATTTATGGAACATTTCTTTTATTCTTTTCTTTCTCCGACAGAAACTTATATTTGGGATCTGGGAAATGGGATCTTGCAAAATTTTCCAATAGTCGATGTTATTTGGTTCTTCTTAATAAAGCTAAGATAAAACAGCTTTTACAATATTATTAGCCTAGAGGAGGAAGCTGCAGAAGCTCAGTAAGGGGTTTCCTAGCGGTGTTAGAAGATGCTCGAGTATAAATGGAAGCCTTATTTAGCAGATTTAGTTAGCTGCTCTTTAAACCCATAAAGATTAAAGATGTATTTCCTTTTCGATGTGCCGTTATTGGGTAATTTTTGAGTCGCCCGCAGTGGACTCTGGTACACGCTAAATTCCTTACCGAAATATATTAAGCCCACTTAGCTAAGCCTCTAAATGCATTGACCCGTCGGTATTTAATCACTTTTCGGTATTGAACGTCAATTTATTTATAGATTTGCATGCAAGGACAAATCAAATTACCCCCGGCGTGACATATTCGTCATGGCAGCGCTTTTGGGGCGGCCAAGGTCTCTGCACGCGCACGGGCATCAGGAATAGAGTGCGGGGAGCGGGGGCAGCGACTCTGCGGTCAACGATGTCGGCCACAGGCACGGCCAGAGCGCCATCGCCATCCGTCATGGCCCGGCCTGGTGACGTTGACTTCGTTCAAATGCATGAAATCGAGTGAACTGGCAGCGGATTTGAACAGTTTGATGGATCAACTTGCGCACGTCCTCGTCATAACTCACAACACTTTGCGCCTCAGACGTCGCAATTGGACCGGCACGATGTGGGCAGGGAGGGAGAGGGACGGCCGGAGTGGGGCGTGGGGTACGGAGGTCGGCGCACCGACGGCCACTCCGACATTTGACGTTTGACGTGAGTGCACGTTTGATGGAAGATCTGTCAGACTTGGATAGATGGACAGATGGCCGGACTGGGTGAGAGACGAGCCGGCCATGGAGGAGGCAGCGGCAACGGCAACGGCACCGGCATTGAGCCAGAGAATTCGCTTCGAGGTTTACGCTGTCTGTTTCAATGTCGGCCAATTTGCACATTGAATGATTGGCGGCGGCTTTTGTTCTCAATGCTTACATATTTTCGCCTGTTTATGGCCCCCGATCCGTCCTGATTTATTGGCAATTAATGAAATTGAAGTGTCATAATTCATTGGCAAATCTCGCTCCCTCCCCAAGAAGGATTATTTCATGGGAAGAAAACTATCATGGATTCTGCCAGCATTCATGATTCCTGGGCGCCCGAGTAACAGGAATATAATGAGCTATCGGGAATCAATAATGGAAAATTACCGCAAACATCGCGAATTTGTCAAACATTTTTAGGAGTATGTAATCTGATGAGCGATTCGAGTTAAGGTTCCCAAAGACGGCTACCTGGGGTACATCATTCAATTCATTCTCGTTTATCCCTTAATTACTTCAACCAGCCAAAGACACTCTTTCCTATAATCAACGTGGAATTTTAATTTAAAACTTACTGATAAAATCGAAACCAGGTAAATTCGAGGCGAGTACAGATTGGGAATATATAAATGTCTTGATCCAATTAGATAACTTGTTATATTTTCACTAAGATTTTATATTTTTATTTAAGCATATAATATGTAATTGCACTTAATGCTCCATAAAAATAACTTAAATAAGGAGGGGGAAATGTATCGCAAAAATTTAACCCAGAGAACACAGTTGGTAGACCTTAAAAATTGATAAGACGACTGCCAGTTCAAATGTATGAAAATCTTGGTCTTGAACCCTTTACGAATAGCAGTTTCAAAGGTTCCCTATAATCGTAGCCAGCTCACAATTTTTAACCATGCTTGGTAAATAGGTTCCTTTGTTTATGCCTTAAGGTGAGGCCAAGGCTTTTATACTGCCTTCTTTGAAGCTTGTGGAGAAAATTTCGTCTATTCGAAAGCAACTTTAGATCCAAACCTTTTGTTTCGTTGTTTCGGAATTTAAACAAAAGCTCTCCTTCATTAAGAAAACGAAATTAAAGGATATTTAAAAAACGGAGGTCGAGATTCGCAAAGTAATTTGAGGGCTTCAAACCGCCAGGATCACCCTGGTTAACAAATAATGAGAGTTTATTAAGGAGGTCCTACAGATCAAGGCATTGGGTCAGTTGTAAACTCGACTTCGAGCGGGCCTGCAGGTGGGAGTCCTTGGGCTCTTAAAGCTCAGATGCGGTTGACGATAATCGAAAGCGGCACCGTAAGACGACATGAGGGCGGCCGGGCCCCGCGCATCATGAAGTCCGATCGAATGTCAAAACTTTCCCGTTCTTTCATCGAGATTTGCGGGTACGCCTCGACGAACTGCTTACAGTTGCTGATTCGGCTGGGCTGGTCCGTAAATGGTAGTATTAATCTCGGCGCTATTTATTTTGGCTGTCAACGGGTTTTGACCGAAACAGAAGGAGGACGGACGACGGCCTCACTGCCAGTGGCGAAGTCGAAGGCGAGCGCGAAGGAAAAATTACGGCTTTGAGCCGAGAGGATGGGTGGACCGTGGGGGCTTTTAGCATGGCACTTGCTTTAATTTTGACAAGACGTAAAGTCTATTAAGAAAGTCAATCAATGTCGCTCAAACGGACTGACTTCGGGGCTCCTTTGAGGCAGCGAATCCTCGCCTGGCGCGCCGCCGGCCCAAGGATATTAAGGGGGAAAGTTCTCAAGTTGACAAACGGGCCGCATTCACTCCGTCCGTCAGTCAGAAGCAGGCCAGCCGTCTGGGCATCCTGACAGGGGAATGACGTGTGGACGTGGGGCGTCTGGACGCTTGACTGACGGCAGCCAGAAGGACTAAGACGAATGGGGGAGGGGGAGCGAGCGGCTGGCAATGCGAACACGCGAAATTATGAAGAGGAAGGAATAAAATTGAAATCAGCGAACCAAAGGACTGCGGGGGGTCAGCTGGAGCACCAAAGTTGACAAAATGGATTTGAAGTGGCGACCCGAACGGTTCCCTCATTGAAGTTGACAAGGACGACGGCGCCAACGACGACGACTGACTCCGTTGGGCAGTTGCAGGTAAAACTTTATCCTCCATTCGTTTTCAAGGGGTAGGGGGTGTTTTCCCCTTCCCAACTCAAACAGGAATTAATTAAGAGAAGAGGCGCCAAAGTTTGCATTAGAAAACAAACCAGAAAGAAAGCGCAAAAAAAGAAAACGAGGAAGGGGAGCAAAAGTACAGTTGCTTCCAATTTCCCCACTGAACCATCGTTAACAATAATTGAAAATCATCTCTTGACATTTGCTAATTATGTGGAATTATCACTTCAATTATTTATTTTTCGTTTCCCATGCAATTTTCTCCCATTTTCGCACGTCTAATTACTTTTTTGTATCCCCACACATACACACGCGCGCACACGCACACTCGACTACAAGGATACACAGCCATACGGACACGGACACGGACACTTGGGCCCGGGATTATTCATAATCAAAGCATTCGAGTTGGAGGATTTGACGTCAAAGTCTCGAACTTCTCAATTAAATGAATGCATAAATCATTGGTCGGCTCACGTCTGCAGATAATTCCCAAAAGTCCATCGAGATGGGCATTCAAGTGCGAAAAATACCCCACCCACCACATCCCCCACACCGATGCGTATGTGTGGCCGCCTAAGGACACTCATAAATCTGTGAAAATGAGGGTAATTAAAAAAATACGCATATTCCATCATCATTGCCGGCCAATATTTCGTGGGCCGTCTTGGGGTCCCAGCCAGAAACTCAGATTTATGCCTGCCTAATCCATAAATATGCCCGCTCATCTGGGCGTGTGTGTGTCCCACCTACGTCTTCATAATTACCAGGAGTCGGGGCCGGTGGGCGCGCAGCCATTTGACGTGGGATGTGTCATTAATTAATAGGCCCATCAGCGAATCCCAAACGCCGTACACTCACCCGCCCGAGCATACTTGGCAGACTGGCCACCGCACATAGGGCCGAATCACCAATTTAGCGCGCCAAAATACAAAAAATTTTTTATTTTATTTTAAACTAATGTTGCACTTTCTATGTTCTATATACCCGTCCGCTATAAGGCTATAACTTTTTT
>JBAMCP010000038.1:0-39908 GCA_037075105.1 Lissocephala sabroskyi
GCCATAAGTTGCCAGGCCACAGAGTGCAGGGCATAGGCGCGAGGGGGGTGGAAGGGGGGCGTGGTTTGCGGAACGCCTGGGAACGGGGTGGCCGACGAAACTATTTCCGTGTTATTGCCGGGGCTTCCCCTACCCACAAATCAGCGGGGCATTTCCGAAATTCACAGAAATTAGTGGGGAACGCAGGAAACGAAATGGCAAATTAGAGAGCAGGAAAGAGGAATAATGAAAAAGAAGAGAGACCGAAGAATTCTAGACTTGAGGAAAGGGAAGAGTATAGAACAGCCTTCGAGATTAAAGAGGTTGAGAAGGGGTGAGGTTTTTGGGGTTTCAATATATAATATTTGAGACTGATAAATGGAGAATTGATTACTGGAAAAGATACACCACAAATTACTATAATTATTTGCAAGATTACTGAAAAGCGATCCAGAGAAGAACTTTATATAAAAATATTTGATAGTCTCAAGATTTAAACCCAGAGAAGATCTTTTTATATAAATATTTGATAGTCTTAAGATTTAAACCCAGAGAAGAACTTTGTATATGAATTCTCAATAGTCTCAAAATTAAAACCCCAGATAAAAACATCCTATATAAATATTTGATAGTTCGAAGATTTAAACATAGAAAAGAACTTTGTATATGAATTCTCATTAGTCTGAAGATTTAAATCCCAGATAAGAACTTTATATATAAATATTTGATAGTCTGAAGATTTAAACTTGACGCTTGGGAAAAGGTAAAATTAGAAGATTTAGCTTATGGGATTTGAACTTAAGATTACGTTAAAGAAACTTGCAAAAAGAGCGGGGAGAGATAAGAGATTTTAGCAGATAAGAAGAGCGATGAGTGAGGCTAGTTAGAATGCTTTGTTTACCGTTAAAAGTACACAAAAGAAAGAATATTAAATAATCCAAAAGTAGAGAGAATAGATGGCAAAGGGAACTTAAATATAAAGAGACTAAAGAAGGCAAAATGGGTCCAAAGGAATCTTCAGTTCTCTAAGCTAAATAATTTCTTATCAAAGAACATTTTGAGATGGTTTTACCTTTTTTTCAAATATAATCTTTAAAATTATTTCCAACCTTTTTGAGTTTCTGTTCGATTTCTCATTGTTTCTCCGCTTCATGTTTCAAGTCCCTTTGTTCCCTGTTCCAAAATCGTTCCTTTCACTGCAAAAACGCTCCTCACAATTCTTCGAAATTATCGTCTTTCAAATCCTCAATTCTTTAGTTTTCAACTTTCAGTTCCCTGAGATCTTTGGCTACCGAATCAGTTATACCGAAAAGACCGACCCCTCGTATACCCTACATTTCAGTTTGTGTTTCTTTTGGGCATTTCGGATTTAAATACACAGAATTTTGTTTTAGTTTTCGCCTTCCCCCCGCCTCCTGCCACTTTCACTCCCACAACCAACCGTGCGGCGCCGTCGGCTCTTCGCTCGCGCGATCTTCGTTTTCCTTTTTCCCCCCACCCCCCTCGGGCCATGTGTTTTTGAAATAAACGCCAGCGGCTTTGCCGAGTTCTACTTCTGTTTACTCCCAATTTTCCGCCTTGGTTGTTTTTCTCGGCGCTGCTAACGCCGCCGCCGTCGCTGGGGCCGAGGAGCCGTGTAACCTCTGAGAAAATCGGGGGCCCAGCAGAGACGCTTGGCACGGACTCCGGCACGGAACGCGGGGCACGCGCTGCCCATAATTTTTCGGAAAGAATTTTAGCGTTTGATTTTGTTTGTGTGAAAATTGAAACGCAAAAAACCTCGAAAATCTCGGCCAGCAATTAAAAAACAAAATTCAAAATTCTCAAATCGAATTTCGGGCGGCGAACGCGTGTCACGCGGCCGGGGCGGCGGAAAATTCAAATGAAAAGCGGACGCGTCGCGGTCGCCGGCATCGCCGTTGACGTCGCTGCTTCCGTCGCCTTAAATCGACGACAACAAGAAAAAAAGTCGCCGCTCGCTGGCCGCCCGGCAGCCGATTTGCAGTTCAGTTGACTTTCTGGCAGCCTCAGACGACGAGTGACACAGAATCCGAGAAAAGCGAGAAAAACGAACCACACACACACACACACACACACGCGTGCGAACTTTGAATCTTAGAGAATTTCCAGTTTTGTGTTTTCTAATCAAACAGCAGGAAAGTTTTGTGTTCGCCTGTGAAAAACGATGCCCAATAATCGCAATCGCAATCGAAACCGAAATCGCAACAAACGCAACAAAAATCAACAACAGCAGCCACAATCGCCGCCCCCAGAAGAGCAGACCCAGCAGCCCCCAGAATCGGAAAACCCAGTCGACCAGACCCCAATCCCTGACCAGAATCATAATGCAAATGCTGGCAAAATTTCAAGTGAACCGGCCGCCACCAACGGCCTTAACCAGCCAACTGAGCAGCTTGCCGCAGGCATAGAGTTGCCGCCGCTCGCCAGCACCCACACCCAGGCCACTGGGGCTCATCTCGACTCAGTTGCCGCCGAGAATTCGCCGAGTGCAGTGAACGGCCCTGCCATGGGCGCAAAGAACTCAAAGACGCAGCAGGCAGCGGAACTGCCGGCCGAGGAGGCGCCTCCCCGGGCCCCCGGCAGCCCGCGCCAGGCCAAGGTGATTGTGCATCGCATTGTGCGCGATTCCTCACCGCCAGCCCCACAGCCTGTGCCGCTGCAGCACAGCAGTCGGGTGATCATCCACCAGATCCGCGTGGAGACCGACGAGGAGGCGCGCCAGCGCCAGGAGAAGACCAAGCCACAGATCACCGAGCTGGGCGGGGATCTGGGCGGGCATTTGTCGCCACCGCCCAGGTACTTGGTGGAGTCGCCCAAGCAGCTGGTGCCACGCGAGGAAGAAAGGCCCAGGGACCTGCAGATCCAAGAGCTGAATAGCGGGGAGTTCAGCTCCGGGGAGTTCAATGCCGGGCTGCTGGCCTCGCCGCTGGTAAGCGAGGTGGAATCAGAGCCATCAACGCCATCGCTGGAGCCGCCGGCCAGCCCCAATCGCGCCCAGCAGGAGGAGCTGCGCCTGAAACGCGCCCAGAAGCGCAATGCCCTGGAATCGCATTTTCTGCCGCAGCTGCTCAGTCCTCGCTACTTGGACAGCATCCTGGAGGAGAACAGCGATGCGGGCAGCGAGTACGCTTTGAGTCGCTCCTCCTCGGCGGCCGAGGAGCGGGCCCACGAGGCCCTGGCCCGTCTGGCCAAGGCCAACGAAATGTTCCCCAAGAGCCACTTGGACTTCAGTCGCCGCCACAAGCGCGGCTCGGCCCGGGAAGAGCCCTTGGCCCTCAAGCTCGAGACGAAGCTGCTGGAACAGCCGGCCGCCGAGGAGGCCTGCTCCCGCCTCGAGAGCACTCTCTCCCCGCAGTCCGAGGACGCCGAGCTCGTCTACCTAAGCAGCTCCGCCTCGAGCAGCATCTCCGATCTCATGGAGATGGAACTGGAGCAAGCGGCCGCCCTGGCCGAACGCACGCTCGTCGATCTCGACACCGATGTGCGGGCCTTGATCCACCGCCAGCCGCCCGAAGACGACCAGCTCACCAGCTCGACGGCCACGGAGCCGGCCACCTCCTCGGAGACCGAAACGGAAGTCGAGACGGAGAGCCGAGAGAGCACACCTGTTAACCAGCAGCGGCCGGACTCATCGCTCTACGCCTCGGCGCAGTCAACGACGCCCACGCCGACGCCGACGCCGGCAGAGCTGCCGGCGGGCGGCCAGAACGTTGATGGGGGCGATGGTCGCATTCCGTTGGCTAGTTTCGCCTCAAGTGCGACGACGCCTGGCGGTGAACCCGGGACGGTAAAGCGCGAAAAATCTGCGAGTCTAACGGAAACGGAAACGGTTAACAGTGAAACGGTAACAGAAACGCAACTCGCCGGTGAGGCCGCCATGGAAAAAGTGCGCGAATTGGTTGAATCTTTGAGAGGCCCTGCGTCTGAGGGTCAGTTGCCTGATGTTCCCCCTCCAACCCCGCACAGTCCCATCACCTCCTCCCTGACCACGCTAGTGCTGAGGCGTCAGGAGTCAGCCGACTCGCATTGCTCCGACAGCACTCAGCACAGCCAATGCACGGCCATACCAATGTCACCCAGGTCACCGCCACCGCCACCCATGCCAGCCAGTCCCTCACCACCCCCGCCACCCGCACGCAGCTTCCCGTTGACCAGCCTGCCCTGCCTTTCAGATGCCGACTCGTCGCTGGAGCCCATCAAGAAACTGCGCCTGCTATGCACCGAGACTTTGGCTTCCATGCCCTACGGCGAGGAGGTGCTTGAGGAGCTGGCCCACGTGGCCCAGAACATAGGCGAGTCGAAGGCCGAGCAGGAGAAGCCGAAGGAGATGCCCTACCCGCTGCCTGATTTGCCGCACATTGGCTCGCTGCAGCTGTCGCTGGGGCAGCCGGCCGCCCGCCAGACGGTGGCCATTCAGCAGCCGCAGGCTAAGAGTCCGCCGCCGCCGCCAGTGCCGGCCCCGCCGGCCAGTGAGGCCTGGCTGGGCCTGCCCACGGATGCGGATCCCAAGGTGTTGGTGTGCCTGTCGCCGGGCCAGCGTGCGCTCCATGAGCAGCAAACGACGCCCGATCAGCTGCTTGATGCCCACCAGAAGTTCGTGGAGCGGCGCGGCTACCATGAGCTGCCGGCCGAGCAGGTCCGGGCCATTAACCATGGCAAACTGGAGCAGGAGCAGCAGATTCTTCAGACCGCTGCCCACATGAAGCAGTTACGTAAAAGCCTTACACCCACGCCCCCGCCGGTGCCGCCGCCCCCGGTGCCCGCGAAGAGCTCGGAGACTGCGGCCAAGGCGAATGGGGGATCACGGGTCGATGACGCAAGACAGACGCTGCCGGCAGCGTCAAGATCATCCCATGAAAATAACTCAAGGCAAACAGCTGATGCCGCGCCATTGGATTCTCTGGCAAGCGGACAGCGAGAGCCGCCGGCACTTCCACAGCGCACGTCCAACGGCCACCACCACCGAGAGACCAGCCAGACCAGCCAGACCACCAGCAGCACCTCAACCCAATCGAGTTACATGGCCAGCACGGAGGGCAGATTCCCGGCAGGGGGCATGGAGAGCCAGCTGGCCCGCATGTTCCCCAGCCTGGCCAGCCAAAGACCCAGCGAGGACATCTTTGCCAGCGAGAGGAAGCGTTTCTCCAACATTGAGCAGAGCCTGCCCCGCCCGCGGGAGGGGCTGGAGACCAAGCGCTACTCCAACATTGAGACGCATTCGTTTGAGAGCCAGAAGCGCTTGGAGAACGGCCGCGTGGTCTATGACGTCAGCAATTCCAGCCACGAGAAAAAGGAGGAGGGCAATAAGCCGGTGGCTCCTGGCCCGCAAGTGCACCACATCCAGGTGGAGCGGGATGAGACGGACCGGGCAGTGCCGCCGCCTGTGCCGCCCGCCCCCGCCTCTGAAATTATGTCAGCATTAAAATTAAACGGCGCAGCGGCCGCCACTTTCATTGATGACTCGCCGCGGCTCGCAGAGAAGAGCGGCCCGCCCAAAAATAGCCAACAAGTGGAGAGCAAGGCAGCGTCGTCATCGGAGGAATTTCGGCAAAATGCCAGCGCCCCGCCCGCCCCGCCGCTGGACCAAGATAAGCTGTTCAAGGACTTCGATGCTTTGTCCCAGCAACTGCACGCCGAGCTGGAGACCAGCAAGGCCCAGCGCGAGCAGCGGGACAAGTCCACTTCCCTCTACGATCTCAGCCGGCTGACAAGCAGCGGCCGCGAGCACCTGGACCAGCTGAAGCAGCAGCGCCACGCCCACATGCAGGAGCTCGAGCGGGAAATCGAGAGATCAGCGCGTTCACGCCAGGACCGCATGTCCATGCCGAGGACCACCGAGATTCCCATTCAAGTGGAGCCAGGCTACGGCGAGGACTCCTCACGCCAGCGGCGCTCCGAGTCGCTCTGCAATCTCAGCGAGCCGAGAGCTCCCGCCCGCCCCCACACCTCCGCGGGCCACTACCCTCCGCAGCAGCAGGACGACTGGTCGCGCTATGCCAGCGACCTCGGCTACTCGGAGAACATAGCCCGCCCCTTTGCCCGCGAGGTGGAGATTTGCTATCAGCGCCAGCAGCCAAGGGCCCAAGGCATACGAGCCCCTCGTCTGTCGGTGTCCACCAACGATCTGTCCTCCAGTCAGTACAGTTTTGATGCCCACAATGCCTATGGAGGAAGAAGGACCCATGCGCCAATGCTCAGCCAGGCCCCGCAGCAGCAGCGGCCGCACTACGCCAGCTGCTACTCGATGATCGAGAGGAATCCCAATCCCACGTATATAAGCACCACCTCGCGGCGGGGAGTGTCGCCGGCCCCGCAGCCGCCGCCGCGGCCGGTGGCAGTGGCACCGCCGGAGTACGAACGCCAGCGGCGCTCGTCGCTGCCGCGGGAGCTGCACGAACAGCAGCTCAAGTACATCAGCTCCAAGGAGGAGGAACTGAAGCTGGAATTCGAGCGGCTGCAGAGCGAACGCCGCCGGCTGATGGAGGAGATGCAGCGCGCGCCGCAGCTGCCCACGCCACAGCGCAGGGAGAGCTACCGAGCGCCCCCCAAGCTGCCCACTCTGACGGAGGACGAGGTCTTCCGCCAGCAGATGGCCGAGGAGTGGCTGAACAAGGTGGCCGAGCGGGAGGAGCGCCGCCTGCACAAGATCATCAAGATCTCCAAAGTGCCGGGCGAGGAGGACGGCCATCATTTGCCCGGCGGGGCCAATATCAGTGATGAGTTCCTCAACCGCGTCAAGGAGCGGCGCACCAAGCTGGCCATGCCCGCGGACAGCGACTGGGAGAGCGGAGCGGAATCGCAGCCGTTTGGACAGGCGGCCGCGGCCAGCGAGTCCGAGGCCGAGAGCAGCCCGCCCATGCGGGTGATCGAGGGCAAGTCGGAGGCGGATCTGCAGCAGCTGCCGCGGCATTTGCGCGAGTTCGCCAAGTTCGCGAGCCATGAGACGGAGCAGATTGAAGGCGGCCAGCGGGAGATCCAAAGGGAGGAAGAGCGCCGCGAGGAGGCCGACGGGAACTCGATGAGCTCGGCCAGCAAGAAGACGTCGGTGGTGAAGACGTTTAGGGTGTCGAGGCTGCCGCCCTCCGTGCAACAGGGTGAGTCCGTGGTCGGTAGTAATCGCTATCGTTATCGCTCGAACACTAAGGCAATCGATAAACGTAACTGTACTCATGTCCCGAATGCAACAGCTTCTGTAACTAGTTCCTGCCGCACCTCCTCGCCTGACACTGAAACTGCAACTGGTGGTAGTGGTTCAACGTCCCAAGGTGTCCCTGAAGCTCATCCTTCCACTCCCTCATCCAAAGGCTCATCTCTGAGCGCGGGTACCATTCTGGGCACGGCCTTGTTGGTGGGTCTGTCCATTCTAACGGGCTGGAATCGATTCAGTTAAGAGCCAAAGAGCCAACTCCTAACCATTTTCTCATACTGGTGATGGTCATTTTACCTTCTCTTCTTCCCTACATTTTGGTGTTGGATGCTTGCAGGCTACCTTCCTGGCACTTCCTTCTTCCCTTGCACTTTCTACACTGTGTGTGTGTGTGTTTGTTTGCTTGTATTTTGAACTATACTCTCTGTCTCTCTCACTCATGGGGTCCGCTGCAGCAGCCGAAAACGCGAACTCAAACGAAACCGAATCCGAAATCGAAACGGACTGTGAATCCAACACAACGACGACGAGCACGTCCACGGGCACCACCCAGAACACTCGACTGCATCGTCAGTTCACCAGCCATCAGCACTACAAGAACAACAGCCAGAACCACAGCAACAACACGAATCCCCACGATCCTTCGATATTTTTGGGCAAGGTTCCCTCGAATTTCGATGAGTTTTTTGCCGCTTCGCCGTTCCGTTCACGGATTTCCGAAGAATTCGATAAATTCTGGCGAAACTTCGATCACACAGCAAACACCTTCTGAGCCTACCCCCACCCCCCTCTTTCGCTCTCTCCCTATTCTCCATGACTCTCTGGGAATCTGTTGAGCCCAGCCAAGTGCAGAGAACCGCTTAGCAATTCCATGACCCCCGTCCCCCAGCTCCTTGGCATGCTGTCTATCGATTTGTAAACTGTTTTCAGTGACCTGTTCTTTGTTGATTGTTTAAAAAGAAATGAAGAGTTTGTTGTTAATGAAATTAATAAAAATTAATTGTTAAATAAACGAAAATTATTAACAAAACGAGCCGTTTAGTTTTTATTGACCAACTGCATGCGAACAAACCGATTAATCGATTAAAAAATCCAATGCCTGCAAGTACAGTTGCCTCCTTGCGCGCTGCACTCGCTGCTGTCCCCAGCGACTGTACAAAAACATAAAACATAAAATTTCTCTTTGTGTTTTTTGTGTTCTCTAACCAACCGTGAATGTCCTTTAATCCTCTTCCCCGCTTTGTTGCCAATTCTCATAGCGTATGAATTATATTTACCCGCTTTGTTGTCATTTCTCATAGCTTATAGACTTTTGCTTTAATGTAGGATTTCCATACACTATAAGTCCTTGGAGAAAATATCTGTCTAGCGATAGAATGAAGTAAAGATTTAAAGTGAAGTTTAAGGCTTAATGACTCAGAATTGTCTCTCATTCTTAGTTACCTTTACCGTCATATAAAAAACTTCAAGAATGCTTTGATAGATTCCTTGCTGAATGATTTGTATGGCTTAAGGAACAAGATTGTGGTCCTCTTTCAAGCGGACATTCTTCTCGTAATTTTTAATTCCCTTTAAAAAAATTATTTGGGACTTAATCTACGACCTTGTGATATATTCCTTGATCTTCGTGGATCTCTTAACCTTTGGAAGGCTTTAAAATATATAAATAAATCACTCGCCTGTGGCCAAACTTCAGTCGGCTGATCAATTGATTTCGGTCATTTCCCTAGAAGACCAATGGGCCCCCAATTGCCTTAATTCATCCACTTGAGAAATCCAAGACCAGAAAACCCAACCCATTGAGGCCAATTGAGACGGCTTATCGGAATGATTGCATATATACAAATCTGTCTGTAATTTTCTCCGTCTGTCTCTCTGATAAATTGCAATGAGTTCAAAGTGAAGAAGGGGAATAAAGCACCGGCACAAAAAAGGAGAACAGAAAAAACCGATTAAGCGGAAATTTTAATTAATTCCATGAAACAAAACTGCACGCTGCCCGCGTCTGCCCATCTGTCCGGCAAACAAGCAATTTGTTTGTTGTGCCTTCCACCGCCACCCCCACCGCTGCCCCTTTTTATTTGCAAAACGCTGGCCGGGCCAGCGAATTAAGACAATTGAGAGCCCGGCCGGAAGGTCGGGCAGGTCAGCTTTGCACGCTTTAGTCTAAGTGCCTCCCTGTCGCCAGCTGATCTAACATTGAACGCCTTGCCTTCTATTGAAGAACTAACCCCAAGCCCGGCAGCGGGCCAGCGGATGGGCCCACGCAAGCCCACAACGGCAGCGGTCCACCTCAGACCGCAGCCCCTGCAGACCGCCCAGCTGCCGACGACGGTGAGGCTGCGTCCCGCCAGCGGCCAACGCAAGCAGACGCGCTTTCTGCTCAACGCTCAGCAGCTGCAGAAGCAGCGCCAGCGGCGCAGTTGGTCGGAAAGCGACCTGCTCAAGGAGATCGACAACGAGCTGCAGTTGGCCAAGGGTTTTCTCTATGCCGATGGTGGGTTGGTGAGCAGACACCCCGAAACGATCCCCCTCCGCAACTGTCCGACCCCAAATTGTGCTAATTTTGTGTGATGTGCGCCCTCTAACTGTCGCCTGTGAGTCGCCGCCGGCCAGGGACGGACGAGCGGACGAACCTGGCAGGCTAATTGGCTGCCCTCGGCCGCCCCTTGCCGGCCGGCCATTCCCCTAATTCGTTTAGCTGTAAGTTTTTTTTTACACCTGCAAGTTTGACCGCCGCCGCAAAGTATGCTATGGTTTGTGGCAGCTTTGGCGGGCCGCGGAAATTGTGTATACGACGTGGGCCACGCTGGGTCAATGGGGGGAGAATTTATGACCCACTTAGGAGGTGGCCATCCTTCTCACCTCGCTCGCCGGACCGCTGGCAAGTCTCGCAGCCTCTCAGGCCCATCCGATCCGCCGTGGAGTTCTCTCATCCGTCGGACGTCTAAATGAAATGCCCGCCTCCGCGGCTTGTTTACGAAAGCATAATCTTTGTTTATGTTAGGCGCTCTGAAAGGCCCAAATCGGTGGACGGTGGACGGTGGACGGTGGGGCGGCGGGACAGTTGACGGCGCCGAGCGTTTTAACAAATTCGTCGGTTGTTTTTGCTCTCGCGCGCGCGGCACCGACAAAAATTGAGATTTTCTTTTCGCCTTTTCGATTTGGTGGGGGCCGTGATTTTCGTGCGCGCCGAATTTTCCAACGCCTTCGTAGTCGTCGTCGTGTTTAAGTCGTGAGCGCAACGAGGGCGCATCCCAGCGAAGGCCCCCGTCGAATTTCGAGAAGAAGCGAAAATAGAAAACATATTTCCACTACCGTCGGACAGGCCGAGAAACAGCGTCAAGAAAAATGGGGCAGGGTTAGTCCAACCAACTCGGTGATCTGTTTTGTGTGCTGAAAATTCCCTCACAACCGCCCTCGTCCCCGCGTTGCCGTTGCTGTTGCCGCCGTGGCAGGCAACCGAGCCCGAAACAAAATTCACAAAGTGACACAGAAAAGAAAACTTTTCAAAGTGACGCTGCCTGCATTCGCTGTGCTCCGTTCCGTTCCGTTCCGCTTTCTGAAATTCTCTATACAATTTTCCCGCAGATCAAACGCACAACTCAACGCAAATGTTCGCACCCAAATTCAAAGCACGCGCGCCCGCCTCGGGCTCAGGTAAAAAAGAAAATCCATCATCTCGAATGCACCCACGACGGTTCTAAATCGGTCCCCCATTCACCCAAAAAATACGATAAATATAACCAGCTATATATACACCCCGCCCCCCTCTGCCGATCGGGGCGGGGCGTTGACGAATGCTGACATTCATAAATGGCGAACACGACGGCTTTCGATGAGTTCAATTTAAGTTCCCCGCACGAATGACAATGGGATTTCGAGAAACCTGTCAACAGGAAGGGGATTCCCGAGCAAACAAATTGAGGCAGTTTGTTCAAAGTAATTTGGGGATTTTGTAGGAGGAAAAATAGAAGACTCCGAAGAACTCTCAAAAATTAAAGTATTCAATACCCGAGAAAATCTTCAGAGAAGTTGCAGCCTTCATGAGCACTTGAGTTTAATCTGGAAGTCTTTTGGGAGCTCATTAAGGTTTTTAAAAGAATTTACGACTCTCAATGAAATCAATAAATGAAGGCGGCTGAGTTCTGTTGATTTCTCATTAAGTTTTCAAAGTTTCCACTTTGTGCCAAAAGGACTGAACAATAGTCAAAAATTGAAAACAAGGTGAACACATTTCTTGGAATTCTTACAATCCAGAATTCCATTCCGATTTATAAAGGCAAAAAGAACTTCTTGGATTCGAGACCTTAACAAAGTTCTAAGGGAATTTCTTATTTTAAAGTTTATTCCCCAAATATTTCAGTAATTTACTAAAAACTCCTAAAAGTTTCTTGGGATTTACATTTCCAGTTTTTTAAAGACTTTTACTGCCTTTAAAAATGTCAAGGAAAATCCTCAAAAATCCATTTTGAATCACTTTTTTGAGATCTCCAAACTCTTTCGTGTGCTGCGATCATAAAGGAATTTTCCTTAGTCGGTTTAGGTGAGATATTCTTCTCCCTTTGAACGGAATCGCTTTTTTGTTATTTGTTTAAAATTTATTGGTACTTATTTATAGATTATTTTCATTCTTTCCCCGACTTTCCGTTCCTTCCCGCGGGGCGCTCCTGCCTCTTGCAGATGTTCGATACCGCGGGGCAGTAAATTTCGTTGTGTAGTTTGCCGAACTTTATTTCGTCCCAAAGGCGAATTTCTGTTCTCTTTTTGTTTGTTTAAATTATTTCACATTAGTTAATTGTGAGCCGAAAATGTTCACAAATTTCCACAAGGCACACACACACACACATTTTTTCCATGACGCCGCCGCCGAGGGTGTGCTAATTTTATAAAATGACGTACAGTCCAAAAATCCAAGTCCAGTGGGCGGTATTTATTACAGGGGCCAAATTCGCCCCCTCCTCACCCACCGTCGGGGGGTGCGATTCATCCGCCTGACTGACAGCCGTTTAATGGGAAACCGTTCACCTTCTGGCCGGCCTGGCCGCCGTCTTCGGTGGACATAATCTATCAAAATCCATCGTCGGTCTTCGTTTAGCCGTCACGGGGATTCTGATTCTTTGATTCGACGGCGAAGACAACGACGACGGCGACGTCAGCGGCGGCGATCGGTTTCGGTTTTATGTCCGTTGTTTAGCATATTTTTGATATTTTTTTAGTTTTCTTGGCATAGGCGTTTATATTTATTTCGAAAATTAATTTGTTCCTGGTTATTTTTACCCCGCGACTTGTTTTCTCGCTGGCCGGCCAACGGCCCACGGCCCGCGGTGGACAGCATGGATTGGCGACGTTTAGTGACTTCAGTAATTTATGGGCATTATAAATTCGGTTGAACTTGAACATTTCAATGGCCCAGCCAACAAGCATCGCCCATGTCCAAGGAAAATCGATTTTCCTATTCATTTTCGGGCCTACCTGAGGCGACCTGACGAAAGCAACTCAAAGGCTTCAAAGGAATTGTCATGGCCTAAATTTTTTAAGGATTCGGTTGAACATAGAGATCTTTTGATGCCAGCATCGTGGCTTCGTGGTTTGCTTGAAGTTAGTTATAAATTTGCTGAGATTTCTAATGCAAGGACTTCTCTCTTGAGAACAGATTGAGTAGATTTTGACTCTAGAAATCTATTTCGATTTTAGTTACAGGAAGCGGCGATTGTTGTTACTTGGAGCTGTTTTATTTGTGGGGTTTTCTAGTCCCTAAAAGAAATCAGTACCTAAGTTCGAATACTCAAGGCCTGACTAGAAACCGAGTAAGGAATTCAAGGGCTTTTGGCGGCTCCAGTTTCCTTCCCCTGTAGATTTTAAGCGGCCTTAAATCTCACAAAGTATCCACTTGTTTCTCTCCCCTCTCTCTCTCTTTCCCTCTATTATGTCTCTCCTCTCTCCGACTTTTTTTTGAGTTTTCCTACCTTCCTCTCAAAGTCTGAAAGAACTACACACTCATTCAATTTATCAAGGTTGCCTAGAATCTTTCAGGATTAAAGTGGCTTTTAGGCCTTCTAAAATCCTCTTAAGACCTTAGCTTATTGAAGCCTTTAATCATTCTCTAAGCCTTCAGCAGCTTCTGATGACAGCCTAGCCTCTCTGACCATCCATAAGATCCGAAATGGATTCACTTCCTCTCATTTTCTCCTCTCCCTATTCCCTTCGATTCCTCACTCGCAGCTCCCTCGTGAGCCTCGCGTGGCTCTTAAATCCCCTGGAATTTGTAGAGTCTATTGATCTGGCCACTTGGGGGGCTCTTTTGGGGCGTAAAGCTTTGACAAGCCTATGCGTAGTCGCATTCCAAAAGCCCATAGAGAACCTGCGACTGGTCTTCTTCACAAATGCGCACTCCATAAATTTGTCCACTTGATGGGGAGGAGTCGCTGAGAGCGGCAGTGGCGGCGGAGCAGCAAATAAATCAATTTGAGAACGACGCTTAATTGGATGGCAAACAAAGCGCGAGGGCCGCACCCCCGACAGCCTCTGTCACAACGGTTCAATGGGCCGCCCAACTCCCCCCCAATCGAAATGGGCACACGCACAGGTGGACGATTGTGGGGGCGCGAATTGGGCAGCCGCTGCAAGGCCGACAACAAAGCCAACACTGTTGACGGCGACTTTAATGTCCGATTTGAGACTTTGGCTAAATTTAAATTGGTGCGCTCATTCCAGCCGCTCCCTGGCGAGAAATGCTCGCGTTTGATTTCCGTTTGAATAAATGCGAAAAGCGAGTTGGTTGGCTGGCAGAACCGGAAGCGAGTCGCAGCCTAACAATTGTCAAATGGGCCAGAGCAGAGGCAGCGAAAGAACAAATCCAATGAAATCATTTCGATTGTCTTTGCCGTCGGGCCGCCCGAACATCCGTTCCATTTCGCATCGCACGCATAATTGGCGTTCCAAAAAAAAAGGCTGCCGTTTTATGCTCATTGCCTTTTGTTTTGAATTCTTTCAGTTTTCAGACTTTCCACCCCTTCAACGAGGCACAACCAGGCAGCCCAGTGCGGCGGTGACTGCTGCCGCGCGCTCGATCGAGCGCAGCGAAGCCGCCGCCCGCTCCCAGTTTTCCAATGCAGTGCTGCCCGGGAGGGGGATTGGGGTTATTGTAGCGTCGTAATTGATCTTCTATTTAAAATCGGAACTGCTGCCGGCCCGGCCCGGCCCAGCCCGTTGGCTTAGCGTCCGTCGCAGACGTCGCCGTCGCGGGGTCTGTCTGGGCCACCTAACTGGGTGTGTTTATAGTCATTTTGTGTGATTTGCTGTTGGGTCTGTGGGTCCGGTCGATGTGGCAGCCGGCAGGCAGGCTGGGGTGCTTTTCTATAGGTGGAATTTTTGTCGATTGCGCTTTCCACGGCTCGGTCTGCTCGGCGGTGATGGGTCACGCAAAATTCAGTCGCCTCGAGCCGCGCGCGGAGTCAGCAACTCAGAGAACTTTCAAGCGTTCCTTCCCAAAAACCGTTTAAATCGCAGTTAATCTTTCGGTGCTTTCGCTGTGTGTCCTTCGGGTAATTCACAAAACAGAAATCACTTCGAAAAAGCAGAATTCGCTGGGGTCAGGAATGGGGGCAGTGTGCGGTTAATTGATTGATTGATGCCGCTGGATTTTGATTTTTATAATTCAATTAAGTGGCGATTGAACGAGGACGTCAGCGCGCCCACGCCAAAAAAAATCTGCGGCCCTCCCTCCATCTGCCATAAGAATTCGTCGGAGACCACAAAAAATACACACACGCACACTCATCGGCAGAGGAAATAACCGTGTCAATGGCGCTGCTCAATGCCCCATAAAAAAGGGTGCTCCCAAAAACGCTACACAGCCGAAGGAGTAGGGAACACCTTGAAGTTCTAATCCTTAATCATTGACTTAAGGAATCTTGGGATTGTCTACATCTGCAGGCAAATTCTGTATGAGTTTTTGGCCTGCATTACGTCAGGGTTTCTTGCTGGAGAGAAGAGAGCTTCCATTTTGCTTTTCGGTTAGGGAATCTTTGGAAATCTATTAAATAGGCTGAAATAACAGACTTTCTAGACTTTTATGGGTCCATAAATCTGTTTGAAATCAACTCAGAATTTGTAGGCTGAAATGTTCTTTTATTCCCAAGAAATCTTGGGAATTTTCCAATGCAGTTTGGAGAAGTACTGGCATTTATTCGCTTCCCGAATTCCTCGACTTTAAATAAGACTACAGACTTCCCAAATACCATCTGGAAGCTCTCACGATTCCCTGAAAACAAACTCCCAAAAAAACATATGAAAACACTCAGAATTCTGTAGGCACCAGTTAAATATTCCATATGAGGAATCTCAAGGTGGAATTATGAAGGTCAAGTTCGTGAAAACTTAATTGTTTTCGAATGGTTTATGGCTTGTAAGCATCGAACAAATTTTGTAGTGGAATGTAGAAATATTAAAGGGAACCAAAAGTCGTCCGACATTCTAGCTGAATAACGAAGCACCCTGTTTCGGCTGATGATAGCACAGGTGGCACATAAATCAGCATATGGAGCACAACTCAGAGATGATGCTTAAGCAAAGGTCGCCCTTGAAAATCGTAAACGATCCCAAGGGAGGAAATCAATTCGATTCTTTTGATCCAATTGAGTTTTGCGAATGGCAATCAACCGACGTAATTCCCATATGCCTCCCAAAAATACACACATAGTTTTTCTCGTCGGATATAATTTTAATTCAGTTTCTTTCGATCTCCGTGTGTGTGCGTGTGTGTGTGTGTGTAGCGTGTAACATGCGCCAAGTGTTGTGAGTCATCCCCAAACTTTTATATAGTCGAATGTGGCGGGGCCGGTCCGCTATCCGGACGCCTGGCAGGGACGGGGGGCCCGAAAAATTTGAATGTCTGCCAAATGCGGCTTCCTTGGTCGTATTAATTATTGCTGTTCCACGTCGCTATGTTTGTTTGTCAATTTGTCTTCGGTCGGTTTGTTGACTGCAGCGTTTATTTTTGAAACGAAACAAACGAAATTGAAATCAGACGGCGGTGAATCGTGCCGCACCGCAAATTTGTTGACAAGTGTAAAACGAAACTCAACTCAAATTGAACTCAATACAGTCGTCTCGTCGCCCCCAACCTCAGCCATCCTTTGTCTTTTCGTTGTATTCATTTGTCCATTTGCCATCCTCATTGAATCGAGAATCTTCATTCCAACAGGCGTTTGGACCCCGAAAAGCCAAACCCCGCACGGTTCGACAAACGATTTGAATAGCACACGGGCCGCTTCGGTATCCTCGACGAGCGCACCAACGCCCCCGCCGCCGCCCACACAGCCCATCTGGACACCGCAACCGTCACCCTCCAGCGGCCGCAAAGAGTTCCGTCCCGTGCGCTTCGAGTCCCCCACACTGCCACGCCGCTACACGGCCCTCCATCAGCCCCAGCAATCGAGCACGCAGCCGTCCCAGCAGCCGCCCTGGTCCGGTCCGCGTTCGATTAACAGTTGCACCAACTTGAGCACGCCCACCACCGCCAATTCCGACTACGCGGAGACCGATTGCTCCTCATATTTCGCTCCCGTTGCCAACACTGCCAGCGTATCGGATAAAATCAAAAGTACACTCATTTGTCCCAAGTTCCCTTCGAGTTCCTTACCCTGCCCCTTCAGAAAACTCGCCTTTGGTGGCCTTTGCTTTGGTATTGAGAGCAGGCGAGGAAGTACAGTCGCCACCAACCAGCGACGACTAAGCTTTCATCCTTTATCCGGGACAACTCTGCCGGGCAACGGCGATTGTGGCAGCTTCGATTGCCTCAGCCATAGACGCTGCTTCAACCGCCTTTGCCTGTCTTTTCAAAAGTTAAAGGGAAGTACAGTCAAGTCGACTAAGCTAGTCAAAGCGGTGACTGTACTTCCTTTCTTGCTGTGACTGAGATAGATCCAAAGCTGACCACAATAGTTAACAGCGATCCTTGTGGTGTTGGCTAGACTACCAAGCGTATTTTTAAATCTCAGAAAGTCTTTAAGAACGTGACAGACGGACAGATAGTTAGACAGACAGTTGGGTAGTTGGACAGATAGATATACAGTTCCAGTAGCTCTAGCTGTACCCCGATTCCTTTGCCTTAGCGCATTCTGCTTTGTGTTAGGAGAAGCTGAGAGGAAGTAGAGTCGATGGGAGTTTATACCCCGTTGACTGTACTTCCTTGGCTTGCCTTTTTTGACCTTCTCCGCCCACTACCGCCCACAGCATTTGAACGCTCGGCTTCGACATCGGAGCTGCACAGGCCGTTCGTGCGCCGCCAGCAAACAGACACAGGTCGGCCGGCTTATAGGCCCAATGAAATCAGTAAGTATAGAAAAAGCACAGGGCGCAGGTTCTCCCCTCGTCTACCCCCGCTAACCCACGTCGTTCTACACACACAAACCCAACACACCCACAGCAGCACTGTGCAGGGATTGTGACTGTTGATTGTTGCGAAAATTGTGTGCCCCTCAACCAGAAATACACTCACACAATTAATTGTAAATTTAACGGCTTCCAGTTTACAAAGTCAAGCACGAGTATTTGAGCGAACCGGAAACGGAAAGCGATCGTCCGCGCAAAATGGCCCAGTTGGGTCGTCGGCAATACGACGGCATCGGTCCGGTGACCAACGACGGCATGCCCATTATCCTGAGATCGGTAAAGAGCATCAAACAATGGCCACACGTGAAGGACACTCACAGACTCACCAACTCTCCGCTTTTCTTGTTTTTTGTATGTTTCGTGCGGGCCTGCAGGAGGTCCAGGAACCGCACCAACACGAATGGTACAAGCGTCTCTATCAGACCATCCACAAGCAGAAGAATGGCGGTAATTGTCACCATTTGAAGCATGGCAAAAACTGAGAAACCCTTCCACATCCAATCCACTTTTCCCCCACTTCCACTCTCTGGTCAATCCCCTCGGTTTTTGGAATGCTTCTGGGTCGACTCTTTTTGCTAATCAATTTCATTTCTCTGCTCTGTTTCTCTGATTTCTTGACTTGTGTCCTTTCCCTTTCGCCTTGTCAATTGTCGTCGGTTGTAGACGATTTCGTGATACGCTACAAGTGTCCCAGAGGTGATTACTTTACATAATCTCAACTCTCTCCCGTACTCTCTCCCTCGCTTTGTAGCTCGCTTTGTACTCACCCCACTTTTGTTTGCGGCTTGGCTTAATTTGCTTGAGAGAAAGTCTCCGGACCTATTTCTGTTGGTAGATGTAAATATTTTCATTTCCTAAATGCATGGGTATCCTCAAAGCTCCCCAACCGGCCAAAACCACTAACCTAGCCTAAGATTTGTACTCACCACTCACCCGATAAAATCGCACTCTATTAACCATCAAAAAACTGTGAAGATCCCTTAACTTATTGAGATTCCGCCTCTTCGCAAGCAGCCCGTCCCACGTACAAGAGCAGTGGTTATTTGTCAGAGCCAGAACCGAACTACGATTCCGACTACTCGACCCTGAAGTACCGCACTTACAATCCCCACCGAGTGCAGTCCATTTCCTCGGCGGTTAATGTGCGCAATCTAAGCCAGGACGAGAAGTAAGTAATCCTTCATTTTCATCGATCAAATTCTGAGATTCTCTTTGGGTTCTTCAGATCGTATGGTACTATGCCAAATCCCATTAAGTCGGCGCAGAATTCGTATAAAAATCAACCCGGACGCATTGAGAACTACACCACCGGTCACTCGTCTGTGTCCGAGAAGGAGAAGAAGGAGGTAAAAATGTCCTGGGAGAAGCGCGCGCTTCTCTCCCCGCCCCTCCAACGATCACTGATCAGTCACTGAAGTTTTTGGTATTCTTGCCGCACAACAAGTTTAGACTGCCTGCCCATCCACCTAATCACCCACTCACCCTTCATTTCGATCATTGAATCATTGCTCGATCAGTTCAATTGACAGATAATCCCCATCCCATTCGCTCGCACACACGATCATCCAATCGCTCCATACACGAAAGCGTTTTAATCTTCTAACTCACAGCAAATTTCTCGTTCACAATTCTAGTGGTGGGACGAAGTGATGGACATCTTTAACGGGGTATGATCAACAATTTCCTTAACGTTTCTTTTTTTTTTTTTTGTTAGTTGATAAGTTCCGTTTCCGTTTTAAGTTCCAAGTTGGCCTTTAAGTTTTCCGTTAACAGTTCCTTAAGTTTTCTGCTAAACCAAAAACCGAGTTTGAATTTCTGTCTTTCTGTCTTTGATCGCTTCTATTGCTAAATGCGTACTCCCTCTCCTAATCGAATATCGAATAGTGGCTTAGGGAACACACACGCATACCGCGCATTATAATCGAGTTCGTCGAGGACTTCGATGTGATCTATGCTCGAACAGTAAGTGCAGTGAGTCCTTGAGAAAAACCGTAGACATCACAGCGTCCATAGAAACGGCACCGAAAATACTAATAAAGTCAATGCCTTCAAAGGAATCCCCAGTCATACCAGAGTTCCTAATATAATCTAAACCCTTTCTCCCCCCAGAACCTGGAGCAGTCGAAGTTGTCGCCACTTTACACCGAAGGCAACTTGTCCAGGTGAGCAACACAACAATCCACATCTCGTTTCAGTTTCTAAGCGTTTGTTTCTCTTCTCAGGGCTCTGGCCAAGGAATCGGGCTACACCAGCGACTCGAATCTAGTCTTCCGCAAGAAGGAGTTGCCGCTGAGCAGTCCCCTGTCGCCCGTCGAACAGCGACAGGCCTACAAGAGTCTACAGGCCGGCGGCGAGCCCCCTCTGCTCGGCTTCCGCAAGCCAGCCCCCGAGAAGCCCAAAGGTAAGTCGATTCGATGATCTTTGACTTTGTTTCCTGGCTGTGTGACTAACTCCTTTCCCAAGGTGCTGGGCTCTAATAAAGTAGGACGATTTTGTCTGTTAGTTTCTTTCTCTGTTGTTCTTCTTCCTGCTCCTCCACTCACGTACTGCTCACTGAAAGTTCTGATCACCAGACGAAGAATTGCAATGCAAGGCTCTTTAAAGTTTTTCAGCCACCAAAAATAAATACCACCACCACCACCACCACCGCACCGCACCACCGGGCACCACACTCTGATCCGCATCAGAATCTTAGCCTAATCCGTGTTGTTCTTCCCAAGAATTCGTGGAAGAATTTGAATTCATACAGATTTCACCAACCCTGACCAAGATCCGTGTCAGCACCAAGGAACTCGACTCCGAAGCCGAACAACAAACCCCAACCCAGCCGTCTACCAAACCCCCGCCACCAACTCCGCCCCCTCCACCGCCGGAGCCGTCCGCCAGGATGTTCACCCACTTCTCGAAGAATCTGCCGTCCTTCATACCGCTGGGCAAGAAGCACCAGCCGTCGGAAGAGGCTCCGCAGCCGCCCAACCGCAAGTCCTCCTGCACCAAGACCACCGTGCGGGTGACCAAGCCAGCGAAGGGCGCCCGCCACGAGCAGTGCTTCCAGCCGCCGGAAAGTGTCCCCCTCGGGGTCAGCAAGTACGGGACGATCACCCTCCGGAAGCAGTCGGCCCGCCGCGAGCCCATTTGCCGCTCCAAGTCGACCGGGGCAGTGTCCACCCTGCTGGCCACGCTGACGGCCACGAAGGAGACGCGCAGCAAGGACGGCTGCCTGACTCGCGTCCAGCAGCACCACGCCAGGCTGCGGTCGGTGAGTCCCTCCCGCCGGCAGGCTCGGCTGGTGGCCTTGCGGCAGACCAGCCGCAGCCCCGTGGCCTTCGGGCGCAGCATCTCCAAGGAGCGCACCTTCGCCGAGGAGAAGAAGCGGCTGGAGAATACCCTGCCCCCGAGCAGGACCAACTTCGAGGCCAGCACGAATATCTTGCGCGATCCGAGCCTGAAGTCGCCGCAGGAGGTCAAGGAAGCCGTGCGCTCGTACGCCACCTGCAATGCCCATGCCAGGAGCAAGTCCTTGCCGCGCTTGCGCCAGCCGCGGCCCGCCCAGACCTCGGTGAACACCACCACGCGCCACACCATGTGCTTCCCGCAGGTGCGCCCCCAGAACCTGCTCGACTGCACGCGGGCCCTGAAAAAGGTGCTGCCCAAGCCCCACGGCTGCAAGGCCTCCGTCCACAGGTCGGCCTCCATCGAGAGCCTGGCCCGCACCAACTCCACCTTCTCGATCGACTCGATGGTGCGGCAGGAGATCATGCCCATAGCACCGCCCAAGACCTACGTGAGCAAGCCGCGCCCACAGCCGACCAGCAGCAAGTCCGCTAAGCCAGCCCAGCGGGTGGAGGTGAAGGCCACCAAGGCCCCCGCTTCCCTGCCGCTGCAGAGCAGCAAGAGCGACACGCACATTGCCCGCAAGCGGGCTGGGCCAAAGAAAAGCGGCCAGCCGGCCAAGCCGCCCAAGTCCCTGTACCCCCAGCAGGACGTGTACAGCGAGACGGTGCGCGAGAAGACGAACTTCTGGAACGACTACAACGCCAAGCAGGCCCAGTCGCAGTCGCTGACCAGCTACGTGAGCGCCCAGCAGCCGCGAGCTGCAACCACTGCCGAATTCAAGTACTGCTCGCTGCATGAGCCCCACAGCCTGGCCCTGCAGTACGCCGACGAGGAGGCCGTGTACGATTACTGCAGCCACCAGCAGCAGGAGCAGCAGCCGAACTGCATCGAGGACCTGGTGTGGAAGTACGAGAGCCAGGGCAACAAGGCCGAGTTGGCCGGCACTAAGGCCATCACGGACATTGCGCGGCCCCAGTCGCCGCAGCCAAACGAGCGGCGGTTCTCGCCGACGCGGGAGGTTCGCGTGCCGCAGACGGCCAGGAATGTGCGCTCGCCTTCGCGCCGGCGCATTGACAGCGTGCGTTCGAGCCAGAAGAACCAGGATCAGGCCAGTAAGATTATTCGAGCCAGCAGTCTGAGCAGCGCGGACGATCGCTCGAAGCGCGGGCTTTACTTGTGCGGGGACTTGGCCCACAGCGCCACCTCGCTGAATTATCTGGAGCGGCACAGCCCGACGTGTCGGTATCGGAACAACTCGGAGCGGTTCACGGATCTCAACCGGTTCTATACCACCTTGGAGAGGGTGGGGCAGCTGGAGCGGGCCACCTCGGTGACCAACTTCCATCCGCTGC
This sequence comes from Lissocephala sabroskyi, assembly GCA_037075105.1. Taxonomy (NCBI): domain Eukaryota; kingdom Metazoa; phylum Arthropoda; class Insecta; order Diptera; family Drosophilidae; genus Lissocephala; species Lissocephala sabroskyi. The sequence goes on from JBAMCP010000038.1 coordinate 22,234, forward strand.
GTAAGGACGCCGAGCTGCTGGACTTCGACGAGTGGCGCAAGGTGCGCCTGCACGAGCGGGCTGAGAAGGAGCTGCAGTACTTGGTGGGCAAGCTGAAGTCGGACCAGCGGGAGAAGGACCTGCATTTTCGGTCCAAGGATGTGGCCGATATCAAGTGGCGGCAGGAGGCTGATTTTTGCCTGCAAGCCAAGGACAAATCGGTGGAGGACTTGCGTGAAAACTTCGAGCAGATCAACCTGCTCAAGGACCACGAGAGCTACCTCCAGCGGGAGGTCTCTTCCCGTCCCTACTGGCGCCGCAACACGGTGGCTGACCTGGCCACCAGTCTCGAGCAGAAGTTCACTGCCCCCCACCAGCCGGCCGAGGACGAGACCGACCGCCATCTAAGCAGCGACCTGGTCAGCACTCTGTCCAAGGATCAGATCAAGAAGATCACCCAGCAGCTGAACGAGATCTATGCCGGCAACCGGCCAACGCCCAAGCAGGCTGCCGTCTCCGAGGAGTACGTGGTCACCGTGGAGCGCGGCTCGAAGCCGCCCAGCCATGCCAACACTTTGAAGGTTCGCTGCAACTCCACCATCTCCAAGGACGAGCTGCTGGGCCCTGTGCTGCGCAAGCGAGAGGAGCAGCCGAACTTGCCGCGTGCCACACGCAGCCACTCGCCGGTGATTGTGGCCCGTGAGACCCGCGGCGCTGTGGCTGCCAAGAATGCCGAGCTGACCCTGACCAGGGCCCCGGAAGTGCCGCCCCGTCCGAAGGCGGATCCGCCCAAGGCTAAGCCGGAAGTGGCAGTCCCGCCACCGCCGCCTCCACAGCCTCAGTCGCTGGACTTGCCGCGCAGCGAGAACAACGAGAACATCTCGCAGAAAATCCAGTACTTCGAGGAGCGGCAGTTCGACGAGCCGCCCAAGACCATTTACCATGCTCGCGAGGACTCCTCGCCGGACGAGGGCGAGGTGATGCGCCTGATCGAGCAGAACATGAAGTCCCGAGCGCGCGAGACCTGCCAGCATCGCCACAGCGAGCTGAGCAACTCCCTCACCGACATCGGGGGGGTTTTTGGGGAGCGCCACTCCACGTCGCGGGTAAATTTTCACTTGCACACTCCGCCGCTGCGGCCGCCGGACGCGGACGTGACTGGGAGCGCGAACGACGCCTGCGCCAGCGGCGAGCACGTGGAGCAGACACTGGTGAGCTTCGACCTGGAGGATCCTACGAATGCGCCTACGCCCGATGGCAGCATTGAGTTCTACGACTCGTACTACCGCTCGCGGAGCCTGTCGCCGCAGTCGCAGGCCTCGTCGTCGTATCTGCAGCGCGTGTACACCGGCGAAGTGCAGAAGATGAAGGAGAAGTTCGAGAGCTTCAACCAGCCGCAGTCGCAGTCGCAAACCAATGAACGGCCTGATTTTTTTGGGCTTAGTTCGCTGAGGAGGGCGCGCAGCGATCCTGAATTCAACTCCCCCTTGGAGACGGGATCAAAAGACGCCCTGAGCACTGCCGCGGAAGCAGTGCTTGCCCCTGACGATCCCGTCGAAGACCCAGAGCCAGCAGCCGACGTGTCCTGGCTCACCCACAAGTTTGAGCTGCAAAGCGGCTCGGCCTCATCCTCTCCAGATCGCGGTCGCCGCCGCCAACGACGGGCCATCTCGCCCAGCCCCACCCGCCACCGGCTGATGCCCCACATCGACATCATCAGCAAGACAGCCGCCTTGAAACGCGAGCTCACCCGCAAGCCTGCTGCGGCCAGTCCCACGCGCAGCCACAGCAGCAACAGCGGCATCGTCGAGCGCATCCGCAGCCGCTATGAGTCCCCCGAGCCCCAGGCCATTCGGTATCTGTCGACCTCGCATCCTGACCTGCGTGATGTACATGACATCTCGCCGCATTTGACCGCGGACTGGGTGGCCCATCGCCACCCGAAGCCGCAGCAGAGCCACCTGGCCCAGCGGCTGCCTCGGAAGCCGAAGCGCCAGCAGCGCGCGAGCTCTACGTCGCCGCCGCGGCCACCGAAGTCCAAGCGGCACCACAGCAACACGGAGATTACCAGTTCTCGGCGTGTGAACTATGATGATGTATTTGCCAACCAGCAGTTTGATCCGAAGAAGCATCAGCCCAAGGCTCGCTATGTGCCTGAGGGGGCCGAGCAGGCGAAGGCCAGGAAGAGGAGCCAGTCGTCCAGCGGTGCCGGCGGTATTTGTGGCGGTGGCGGTGCTTGTGGAACCTTCGAACGCTACAAAAAGACCATGGCGGTCACTTTCCAAGGTGCTTGAAAAACTTCCATTCTCATTTGCATAAACTCGCCAAGGCTCGCGAGCAAGCGGCGGGCGGCCTTCCAAAAAGCCATCAAGAAAAAACTCCAATTACGGGTTTAATTGCACTTGAAGGTCTCCTTGGTGGTCAGCCGAGCTCCCGCTTGCCCGTGAGCCTATTGGACTCAATTACAGGGAAGACTTTCCAGCGAAAAGGAACCGTCATCAAGGCTCTGTTTTCCAGTCAAGGCTTGCGAGCAAAGAAAGTGATCTTCAGATTTCCTTAAAGATCTTTTTGAAGGTTCTTCTGAACTTTCCTCAGAGTTCTGCTCTGCCTTCTCCATCTTTGTTTAGCCTGCTTAATTCCCTTTGCTTTTGTTCCTTCTTCATTCATAATCCTTTTACTGAGCAGTCGTGGGCTGTTGGGTTGTCGGTTTTCCCTGAGCTTCTCTGCTTTGCTTGGTTGCGTGTTTTTTTAACTTTGCTGATTTGCTGCGGCTTTCTAATTGTAAATCCTTTTTAACCTCCTGCGGAGTAAGCTGTTGATCCCAATTGGTTATTTGTATGCCAAAATTTGTACCTTCCACTTACCCAATTCTCGTTCCGGGTGCAGACTTTGACTCGAGTGCACCGCCAGTTCCTCCCCAGCCGCCGACCAAAGGCTTGGCCGCCCCGTACGAATCCTCCTACACGAATGGCTCAGGTGAGTTTTTGGTGGACACTCTCGTTGACCTCAACCGAAAATAGAACCGTTCATTTTTACTACCGCAAATTTCCGCAATTCCGCTGCAATTCCAATTCCTCTTTAAAGGCGCGGCCGCTTTTAATTAGCCTCGCAAAGCCGCCAAGCCGCGCCAAACGCTTTGCCGCACGCCATGGCCAAATAATCGATAGCGATTCCGTCCAATAACAAATAGCCGGCTGTCAGGCGGACTGACGCACTCCCAGACCCACCCCCTGACCCCCTGGCCAAAGAACCGTTGTGCGCACGCTCACGGCGACGCGGCAAGGCAACGCACGTTGCCATGGTCAGGGCGGGTTGGCGGGCAAAACAAGCCGACGAAAAGTTGGCCAACAACCGTCGGTCGGTCAGTAGCGTCGGTTGCATTCTACCTGTCAGTTTGGCTCGTTCCACCTGCGCTCGGGACTCGCGGCCGGAGGCCATGACAACACTCGACTTGCATAATTGCCCATCCGAAAATTGAACTAATTAGATCGCCCGCCGCCCGACGACAGACGGATGATACACCAGACGCTGGTGCCGCGCCACCTGCGCGACTCCCACACCGCCGCCGACAGCAGCCCTGGCAACGGCTGGGCCAGCCGCGTGCACTGGCGACAGGCGCCGCAGCAGAAGCTCCACCGCAGCTGCGATGACCTAGAGTCGCCCGAGCCCCAGCCAAATCCCCAGCAGCAACGCTGGCGGCGTCAGCGGGTCTACGAGCAGCCGCCGCCCGCCTCCCGCCCGCGCAGCAGCGGCGGCGACGGCACGGAAAACCACAACAACAACGGCGAGGGCCTCGCCTACCACCGCTCGGTGTGCGACTTGCCCAACTGCGGGAAGATTCTGTGGATCCATCGGGAGACCCAGCAGGCCCCGAGCTGGTCCGGCGGCGGAGCTGCCCCTATGGTGCCGCCCTCGCCGCCAGCCGCCTCGCTCAGCTACACCATCCGCACGAATACTTTGGGCCTGCCGCACACGCCCGCCCCCGGACAGCGGCAGGCCTACTTGGCCAACCAGCATGCGATTGGGGCAGCCGTGCCCCTGGTGATGCGCCCGGGCGGCACGTGGCGGGCCGACAACAGAATTGGCAGTTAGTATTGCAAAACAAGAAAGAAAGTGATCCCCCCTCGAGCCAGCGGCTCTCACGTGACTGTCTGACTGTCTGGTTGGGGCGACCTTCCTGTTTTGCACTTTCTCACGCTTTTCTTTACGAAAACCCGTTATCAGCGGCAGGAGAGCCGAGATTGGCGCTCTCCGGATCGACGTCACGTACGATCGGTGGGTGGTCGAGGCGAGAAAAACTTTCCTTATCTGCGATCTAACCAGCGCCCCGTCAACCCATTGAGCCGCTCTCGCGGTGGTTCTCTCGATCGGCCGCTCTCTGCGGCGCCCGCTTTGCGGTTTTCGCGCACGTTCAGTCGCTCGATTTGAGTCAGTCGATCGCCACGCGTGCGACGGTGCAGTTGGTTTTGTTTTCTGGGTACGTGAAGCGATCGCAGCTTTCGTCTCGCTCTCTCTCTCGGCCGGGCTGAGTGAGATTGCAATCAAATTTAGGCATTTAGCCGGTACGTCCCCTTGGCCTTTGGTGGGTTCAATTATCCCCTTGCTAATGATCGCGCCCGCGTGTGTTTGTTTTGAAGAAAAGTGGGCGACGGGCCACACCCCCCGCAAATGCTCGTGAAAGATGAAAATCGGCAACGCTTTGCAACCACAACAACGAAATCAGTGAAAGTGAAAATTTCTCAAGTGTCAATTAAACGCTGTTGTTGTTTTTGTTTTCTGTGTGCCTTACGGTTTTTTTCGTTTATGTTTTCTTGTTTTACCCGCCGCCGCTGTCGGTCGTGTTGTCAGCAAAGTTGTTGTTAATTGTTGTCCCCATTGCGGCAGTTGTTGTTGTTGTGCTCGCACTCTCTTCGCTTTCAACTTGTTTTTATTTCGGGGGGCCTAACAAAGTTTCAATTTGTCGTTACCTTCAACCCGGCTGACGGGGGGCTGTCAATCATTGCTTCAATTTATCCAGCCAGTTGTTCAAATATCAATTCAACTGCTTGCCCTACCCAATTAGATAACAATTCCTAAACTAGATCGCCAGTCCCGCAAGACGAAAAGGGAGCAACCCAACGCACGACGCAATTAACGGCGTCGCCTTTCAATCAAAGCCTCGTTCAACCGGCTGCGCAGTTGAAAGCATCCCCCTGGCCGCGTTGCCAACTTTCAATTTCAATATTGCGATTCAATTAGAATTGCGCTGTGGGTTGGGCGGCATTTTTCTCGAATTAGTCGTCTGCCTGTCTGTCTGTCTGGGGTGGGGGTGGGCTTATCTGCTCATCAGTTGCTAACGGTGAAGGCGCCCAAGCGAACCATCAACCGAGGCGACCGCTTTGTTTGTCTTACCCGCTTACCGTCGCCAGATAAGGGATTCAACCACCCCGCCAGCCTTGCGCTTCTTCGGATTTCATAACTGAAACAGAAGTCGACGACAGCGCAGTCGCCGTTGACAGCGCATTTGCGGTTAGCTCATTTTACAACCGCCGCCGCCGCGCCATCAGCCGGCAGTTGGGCTTTTCCTTTTGGGTTTATGAGGCGGAACCTGCGCGAGGTCGAGGCCAAAGAAAACTAACAGTTTGCTTTTCTATTCCGCTTTGCTTTGCCCGCCCCATGCCCTGTGCGATTTTGACTCACCTAGAATCTCCGAATCGTTATTATGACACAGACGTGAACATCCACTTCAAGACCCCGATAAGGCATGAGTATAAGCAGACGGTGTCGGAGGAGGAACTAGCGCATCGCCAAGCGGAGCACATGCAGAAGCTGTACCACGAGGAGCGCAGACGGAAGTACTTACAGGAGCTGCAGGATATGAATTCCAGACGCCACACGGACAACTTTACGCCGTCGCAGAAGTCGCCGATTGCCCTCAATCGCTACGACGACTTCCCCACAGATGTCACCCTGAAGTCCCTGGTGGGCCCCAAGACCGTGGCCCGGGCGCTCTACAACTTCCAGGGACAGAGCTCCAAGTGAGTGGACCCGCCACAGGACAATGATTGATGACTGACTTTCCTTTCCTTTTCCTCCAGGGAGCTGTCCTTCCGCAAGGGCGACACCATTTACATACGGCGACAGATCGACGGCAATTGGTACGAGGGCGAGCACAATGCGATGATTGGCCTGCTGCCCGTCAGCTATGTAGAGGTGAGTCCTTCTGCTGTCCTTCTTCCTCGTCGCTGACAGTCTGTGTTTTGTGTAGATTGTGAGCCGCGACGGAGCCCGCACGCCGGCCAGGCGTCCTTCGGAGGGCCAGGCCCGGGCCAAGTACAACTTCCAGGCCCAATCCGGCATTGAGTTGTCCCTCAACAAAGGCGAACTGGTGACCCTCACCCGACGCGTCGATGGCAACTGGTTCGAGGGCAAGATAGCCAACCGCAAGGGCATCTTCCCGGTCTCCTACGTGGAGGTAAGCAGTCCGCCCGAAAGACAAACCGCCGCTCATTCCGCTCTCCTCAGATTCTCACGGACATTGGGGCCGAGGACATTGCGGCCAAGACCACCACCACCGTGATCACGAACCACAGCACGACGAATCTGCGTCCCGCCCTGGACGTTCTCCGCACAAACATCAACAATGAGTTCAACACGCTGACCCAGAACGGCTCGCAGCCCCCGAACGGCATCCTCAAGGACACCAAGCACAAAACCGACGTCCTCCACGTGGACACCAGCTCAGAGCCCTTGGCGTAAGCCCCATAACCTCCCTAAGCCCATCGAATCTCTATCGATCTTTAATCTCTTTTAGCTACCGAGCTCTGTACAAATACCGCCCGCAAAATGCCGATGAGCTGGAGCTGCTGGAGGGCGACGTGGTGCATGTCCTGGAGAAATGCGATGACGGTTGGTTCGTGGGCACTTCGCAGAGAACCGGCTGCTTCGGCACATTCCCCGGGAACTACGTGGAGCGGGCCTGAGATTCGCCGAGTAATTAATTTATTTGAGTTTCTTTAATTTTATGTTGTTGTTGGAAAAGCGAGAAAAAAAATCAACTGCTAATTTTTGATTATAATTTTTTTTGCGCCAGTTCCCTCTCCTTGGAGTGAGGGGATATTTATTTAATTTGTAATTCTTATAAATGTTGAAATTATGTTAATTCATAAAAACTATTAACTCCCAACCCAAGACCCTCTACACACACAGCCCCGTACCAAAAAAACAGCCCGATCCCCGTTTCGAAAGGGAGAGGAGAGGATCTTCGTAGCTTAAGTTCCCCGAGCTTGGTTTTGTTTTCTTTCGATTACTAATTCCAACTAGTCACACAGCTGATTTAAAACACCAAAAACAAATAAACACACACACACAAATCGTAGATTGTTAATGTAGTAGAGCAAAATTGAAGCGCCATTCGCGAGAGTCAGGAAATTGCGGAGACCGGAGAACGGAAAGTGCCTTAAAATGGAGAATTCAATTGACTAACCGGGAGCTGCGTTCCCAAGCCAATAACAATGTAAAACCAAGTTTATAATTTTTAATTTTAACTCGAAAGTGGCCTTTGTAATCGCCCCCTAATCAAGTTTATAACAAAGCAAATTTTATCTAAGCGAATAAACCCAAAAATGTCCCCGAAAGAGAAACAAAATGTTAATCCCACAGACTCACCATCGTCTCTTTCTCTCTCTCACTGTTGCAAGCGATTTAGATGAAAATCCAAATAAAGTAAAACAAAAAAAACATCTAAAGATCTCTGGACTCTCACATAAGGTCTATGAGAATCGGAAGTTCTACTTCTTTGCAATAACAAACAGCTGGAGACACTTCAAGACAGATGTAAGCTGGAGACGAACAGTTGGACAGATGGGCAGTCAGCCAGACCCACAAGCTTAGCGGAGATCTGGCAGACAGATGGGCAAACTGACAAGATCAGTGACAGAGAAAATTCAACAGTTGAACAGACGGACAGTCGGAAAGTTAAATAGGCGAAGACAGTCGAACAGTTGAACAGTCAGACAGATCGACAGAACACTTCTGTTCAGGGTCCATTTCAAGTTTTTATTTTAAAGGTTTCTTTGTATCTGAAAGATCGAATTTAGTTCGCCATATCCGATAATTCAAACGAGCATTCAAACTCTATGCAATCTCACCATCTCCTCAAATCTTCAATGCAGCTTTCCCTGCTATCACTCTGTGGAGACTCCGCTAGTCCGATATTCTGGGTCACGCCTGGGCGAGTTTGCGCTTGCGCTCCTGCTTGAGTTCCCGCTTGACCGCTCGCTGCTCCAACTCCTCGGTGTACTCGGCGTACATGGCCAGCAGGGCCGGGTACAGCTGATGGTAGTGCTCCAGATCGGGCAGAGTGACCTGCATGTTGTCGAAGGCGATGGCCACGTTTTCGAGGGATTCCGGCGTCTCGTTGGCTGGGAGCCGCGGGCATTTGGCGTAGCGCTGGGAGAAGTGGGTGAGGATTGTGTGCTTGGCCTGCATTTGGCGGCCCTGCTGAAGGGCCTGGGAAATAGTGCTGTGCGTCTTGATGCGGGCCTCCTCCTCCAGGTCGTCCTCCATGGTGGCCTCGTGTATGAGCACCGTGGAGTTGCGGCCGAGGTCCACCAAATCCGCGCAGGGCATCGTGTCCCCGCTGTAGGTGATTTTGATGGGCTCCTCCTCGTGGCAGGCACTGAGGGTCAGGCTGATGCCAAAGGCATGCGGGCAATGGCGCACCAGGCAGGTGGAAATGGCCGAGACCCCCAGCGAAGCCAGGCGCTCGCTGGCCAGCGGCTGCTCCATGATGTCGCCGTTGCCCACCAGGCTGTAGGCCTCGGCGATCGGCTCGATCTGGCGGTTGTAAAACTGCAGCCAGGATTCCATTTGGCGGGGGGCCAGCAGCAGCAGAGGCTCCGCCGGCCTCAGCTCCTGCCGCCGCTTCAGCAAGCCAATCAGCCCGATGTGGTGGTCAGCATGCAAATGCGACACGTAAATCACCTGGAGGCTGCGCATTACGTGGTCGGCCTGCTGCTGGCCGTACATGCGGACGATTTGGCCGTAGGTGCCCTCGCCGCAGTCGAGCAGGACGAAGGCATCGGCTGTGGTCTGCAGAAGGATGGAGCTGACGTTGCGCGTCTTGTTGGGGATGCAGGAGCCCGTGCCCAGGAAAATGATGCGTGGGTAGGTCTCGGCGGGGCTGTTGGCTGGCTTGTAATCCTTTCTGAGCTGCTCGAGAATCTCTGGGAAGCCCGGCACGGCATGGGTCTCCTTGACGTACTCCTCCGGAGTCAGCTTAGCCTCCAGAGTGCGATCCAAGCCTGCCAATAAATCAAAGAAGTCTGAGAATCGTCTGGAATGAAAGTAACAAAGTTACCTTTTTTGGGTCGCAGCTGGAAATGCGCCATGGAGCCCACGCCCGGCGAGTCTGTTTCTGGCTGGGGCTGGTCATCTTCATCGTCGCTGGCGGTTTCCTTAAGCTTGGTTTTCTTGAGGTTCTGGCTGAGGCTGACGCTCTGGCAGACGGGCAGTGCCAGGGACTCGGCCAGCAGCGGGAAGATTCCCGCGTCCAGCTGGTTCAGCTGATATTGGATGCGATGGGCGGCCGCGTAGCCGGAGAACGGATTCTGGGGCGTGTTGAGGAAGATGTGTTGCGTGCAGTCGGAGAAGTTGGCGGCCATGAAGCTCTGGTAGTCCTTGTGCTCGGTCAGCTGGGGGCCACTGAAATGAATCACCACAGCCACCTCGGTAAGCTGGCTGGCGGCGAGTTCCTTGAAGTGATTTGCCTTCTGCAGCAGAGCCGGCAGGTAATCCTCGCCGGGCACATCGATGAAGACGAAAGAAAGCGCCGTCTCTCCCGGTTCGGTGACGTCCACGGACCGCACCACAGTGCCGTCGGGCAGCGTGATATCCTGGCCGTTCTTCAGCTGCCCCAGCAGCGGGCCCGGCGGCACTTTTCTCTCCACGCATTTCTCCAGGTTCAGGGCCCCAGCTCGTGGCTTAAGCTTGCAAATGTAGCAGACGGCTGCCGACTTCGCCTCATCTGTGGTGTAAAGCGGCACGGATTTCACGCTCAGGATGGAGTCCTCGAAATCTGTGGCCAGCGTGCTGTCGATTGTGTTGATCTGCATGTTTTTAAGGACCACAAATCGCCGCATGCTCTGGAGCATTGTGTCCAAGTGGGGCGGGCCATGGAGTCCTACGTTCTTGACGCCAGCATCCTGGATGGTCAGCGCCAGGCCGGGCAATCCGCCTACGCTGTTCCAGGTATTCCGGGTCACGAAAATCTGCTCCAGGCGGGATAGGCGCGTTTTGTGCTCATGGGCCAGGCGCTGGGTGCCCTCGCCGCAGTTGAAGAGATAGCGCGACTGGTCAGTAAACAGGTAGACCGAGCCTGGCGCTCCATTGGACCCCGCGCCAAGGATCTGGAGATTTACTGTCCCGGGCACGACGGAGGCGAGTTTCTTGCGCAGAACATTTGGTGGCCGCTCGTATTTAGGCGGGCCTGAGGCGGCTTCCATTGTGCTGCTTGCACTGATGCTGCGTCGGGCTAAAATGAGTAATCCGTGAAGCCTCGTGCCATGGAATTTCGTCAAAAGCATTAATAATTCTGTACAAAAAAACACCCCGCGTGCGCTTTCCGAGTGAATCAGCTGTTGTTCGCCAGAGAGCCAGACGACCAGTTGTTGCGCGGAACCGGAGCCAAGAACAAAATCATTTTTTAATTCAGATTATTTCCCGAAATTCTAAAACATTTTTATTATTTAAAGCTGTGGCGTACAAAAATGTAGTCTTTCTCATTTTTAATTGCGTTATTTACATAAATATAATTATTATATTATGAACTGGTTCATTTCAATGCGCAGCTGGTCTAGAATTGCGCGCAATTTTCAAAAAATTAAATAAAACTCATAGATTAACACCAGATAATTTTCACAAATGCATTAATTATAAGAAATTGCGTTTACATATTTCGGCACATGTTGTTTTCTTTTAAAAAGGTTTTAATTTCGTTTTCTATTTTAATTTTTTGAACTGAATCATTTAATCCGGTTGGCAACGCGACACGAACTGTAGTGGCAACACGTTGCCCACGTGCGATTTGAGCTACCGCGTTTTAATTTTGTTTACAAGCCAAGAATCACTGAAAATAATGGTTTTCTTCACCTGCAACATCTGCGGCGAGTCCGTGAAAAAGCCGGCAGTGGAGAAGCACTACCAACAGCGTTGCCGCGGCAACGATAAAAACGTCTCCTGCATGGACTGCCTCAAAGATTTCTACGGCGAGGAGTACGTCGCCCACACAAAGTGCATCAGCGAGGCCCAGAAGTACTCGGGAAAGGACTACGTGCCCAAGGAGGTGAAGAACAGCAACTGCAAGAAGCAAGAGAGCTGGATGGACATCATCCGCGCGATCCTGGACAGCAGCGACTACAACTTGACTCCGCCGGTGCGTGGCGCCTTCCAGAAGCTCCAGTCCGTGGACAATGTGCCGCGGAAGAAGGCAAAGTTCGAGAACTTCGTGGCCAACTGCGTACGCATGACGAAGCCACAGGCCACCCAGGTCTGGGACATCCTAGAGGCAGAACTCAACAAAATGAAGAAGGCCAGACAAGCCGAGCTGGCAGCCGCCAAGGCAGCCAAAGAGGAGGCCAAAAAGGCCGATGAGACTAAGGAGAACGCCGAGGCTGAAGCGCCGCCTAAGAAAAAACGCAAGCAGGAAAACGGAGAGACCGAAACGCCTGCCGCTGACCTGGCCGAGGAACCCGCCGAGTTCGATTGGGTCGCCCATTTGGTGAAGGTTGTCGGCAAGCAGGAGGAGGGCATCTTCCTCGAGAAACTCAAAAAGAAGCTCACCAAAAAGTACGTGAAACATCTCTCCGTCGACCAGCTCACCGACAAGCAGTCCAAGAAGTTCGAAAAACGCTTCACCAAGCATCTCAACAGCTGCCCCGACCTCCACCTCGACGGGGATCTCGTCAAGCAGCGATGACAGGGGCCCCCTAAATTCTAAGCCGTTAGTCTAATTGTGGGCCCACCAGCCCGTCAACCAATAAATCGTAAGCCAGGCATTCAAATCCCCTCCGATTTACGACCGCTTCCGTTCGTTGAAATTTACAGCTTAATCGCCGGCCAGGTGACAAATTGCCGGTGCAATCATCGCCCGGCGGCCTATAAGAGGCTGGGGCGGCCACTGGCTGCCTCACAGTTCGCAGCTCGACGATGAAGTGGTTTGCTTTGCTTGTCTGGCTCCTCGCCTTCTTGGCCTTCAGTGCAGTGGAATCGGCGGCAGCTCCCGAGCCCAAGGGACGCGCCCACACCACCAAGCGTCCTCCCCCAGCAGATGGCCAGCAGTTGATGGCCCACACTTAAGAATTCTGTAATCCTTTAGCAGTTTATTTGCTCTGTTTCCAAGGACAATAAAGAGGAAGCCTCTTCAGTGCTTGTACTTCACGTGGTCCAGGCAGTTGCGCAGGTTCTCCCGCGTCATCTGGCACTGCGCGGTGTCCTGGAAGCGCTTCGGGGGGCAGTTCAGGGTCATCTCGTTCGAGACGCACTCCATCACCAGGCCCGGGTAGACATGGCAGCCGAACTTGGCCAGCCGGCTGGACAGCGCGGTCACGCTCTTGCGGCCTAGCAGGTCAGTGGCTGCGGGGAGGATCAAAGGCAAGAGATCAAGGATCGAAAGCTTTCCTATCCATCCGACTGCTCACCATGCTTGTCGCACTTTACGTAGGTTTGGTAGAGCAGCTCCTCCTCGGCCTCATGGGCCAGCTCGTTGGACAGATGCTGGCGCACGGCCCGCATGTTCAGGGACCTGCGATCCGCCCTGAGGAACTCGGTGCTGTTGTAGGTGCACTCCGCCGTGCACTGCAAGGAAACAGCAACTGAAAAGGACTCAAAGCGGATTAAAAACGGGGAACAAGCTTACAAATTGGTAGATCTGCTCCTCTTGATCGCTGGGGAAGTGGATCTTGTCGTGCCATTCGATCTGGCACTCCACGAACTTGGGGATCTCGTCGTGGATGGCGCAGCAGAACTCGTGCTGGAAGGGGCGGAGAGTCCTTTAGATTGGGCGGAGCTCTTCACCCGCCACTCACCATTGTGTCGGCCATGTGCAGCTCACAGTCGTCCTCGTCGTCCTCGCTCATCACCTGGGCAACCACCAGCAGCAGCCCAAGCAGCCAAAGGTTTCTCATGGTGGCGATGCTCCCTCCGCTTTGCCATTCCAAGCGAAGATCCCCGAATTTATAGCCCGGCTGGCTGGGGGGATTTAAAATTCGCTCGCTGGGTAATTTGGCGGAACATTTAATCGCCCACGATTGCGGGCTTAATTATATATTTTTTTTAATTTAAGGCCGCTAGCGAGGGGAGTTTGGGGAGTTCAAGCTGCCACGCCTAAGACGCGGGGCTGGGAATCTGGCGTTCTGCTCTGTTTCCTGGAAACTGCATCCGTTGCAGTTCCACGTGCACATCTCCACCTCCCCACACACAGAGACACTTAATTTCAATCCCGTTGGCCTTTCGGGCCGGCCTGCCTGGGAAGATTAATGATCGGAGGCCCCCCGAGCATCCATCACTGATCAAGCGGCAAGTCGACGCACCCGCTTCCAAATATAGCAAAAAAATGGAGTTACCCGCTCCTCAAAAGTCGGCTCAGCGCTACTCTTTTTGATCTGAAACACTCTTCCACCCAAGAACCTTCCAAAAACTTAAAGACAAAGTAAATTCTTCAATTTTCTTGGTGCCCTCGAATCTTCTAAAATAGACAGCTCGAAAAATCCTTCATTCTTTGTTGCTCCGCAAGAGTTGGCTCAGCGCTAATCTTTCTGTTTTATATTAACGATTGGAGATCTCAAACAGTCTTCCACCCAAGAACCTTTAAAAACGCTAAAAACAAAGTAAATTCTTTAATTCTCTTAATGCTTTCGAATCTTCTTCAATAAACAGCTCGAAAGTTCTTCACTCTTTGTCGCTATAGCCTCCTCCATTTTTACAGGATTCCCTTAATTTCAAACTAATATACTATATAAGGTTTTTTTAATGGTTCTTTACGCATTCATAAGTTCCTGTAAAGTTGATTTGCTTGGGATCATTTTCGTCGCGTTTTCATCTTATTAGCTCCTCCCAAAAAGAGCACACCAAGTCGTTGATTGAGAAGAAATCGAGAAACGTCCATTTTACGACCAAAGTTGGACGACAAGCCAAATGGAGCTGCCGATGACGATGACGATGTCGCTGGTCGCCGGGCGCGCGGTTCGCCATCTGACTGATGGGCCTCAAATGCATGCGGAAGTTGAGCCCAAACGCCGCCGGTACCGCCTTCAGCTGCATTTAATTAACCGAGAAATACATCATAAATAGTTCAGACCATCCCATCCCTTTGGCTAGAGCGTGTGGGGCAGACGAGGCGTCGCTGCCTCAGAAGTTGCCGTTTGTTTATTTTCGAGCCGCCGCCGCTGCAGCAGCGGGTGCGGTAGGTAGGCCGATCGGTCTGAATTTTGATATTGTGGCAGTGGCAAGAATGAGGGGACGACGATTGCGGGCAATCATGCGGCACGTGCCCGCCCGGCTGAAGTTCATTTCGCTGGAATTGGAACGCGGCAAGCGGAGCGATTCATTGCGCAAGTTCTTGGGATTCTTTGGGGTCGATCCACAAACTCCCACACCTGGGGTCTGGTTGATCTCGTTGTGCAGTCGAAGGCGTCATAAATTCGTTGTCTATGGGGTGATTTTCAGCCTAATGAATTTTTATGGACTTCTAATCACCAACGCCCTGAGTTTGCTGGGCGGGAAGGAATTGATGAAAAAGAGATTTTAATATAACCCACGATCGTTTTGAAAACAAGGCAGGGGCACCCGTTCTTTGTGTCTGGAGAGGAATCTGAGACAAAAGAGGATCTCTAGGGTAAGAGATTCTATGCTCTGTCTTTCTCAGAGACGAGAGGATTTTTGGTAACTGGTAAGACTCTTTGAATTGCCAGTCATCTTTGTAAATTCATAGAGAGATAGAAAGCTGCTTGGAGATCTTAAATTATGAGAGACGATCCACCGAACTATTCGATTTCTGCAAAGTCTCAGTGAGAGAGGAGAGAATCTGCCTGTCTGACTTTTGTTTCTTTTTCCCTCTTCCTGACAGAGCCTTCAAATTTTTCCAAAACTCCCCCGCCCACGTGCTAATTGTGGATTTTAATTCTCGCCAAAATCGCCTCTCTTTCTCTTTTGCTCTTTCTCGCTCTCCCGCTCCCTTTCTCCGCTGCCGGCAACTTGTGGATGGCGTTGAGGGATCGTGAAAGTATTTCTGGATCTTCTCCCGCTCCAGCCGAACCGCCCGCTCCCGCCATCGGCTGTGCTCGGCGTGCTCGCGGCTGGCGACGGCGAGCAGCTCACGGAATTTAAGAGCATCCACACGGCCCGGCCGGAGCTCAGTCGAGAAAGTGTCGTGAACGCGTTCGGTTGACTTGGGTCGCTCCGCAGTTGCGCTTGTTGAATTCCTGGGACGCCTGAGGACGCTCCAATTCCATAGGCGCCGCCTCCGTCCTCTGTAGTTTAGAGACAGCCCGTGTGCCAGTGGAATTTTATTTATAAATTCGATATTTTTGGATCAAACTGAAAGTGCCATCGTGTGTCTGTCGGTCGCTTTGTGAAAATGTTCTGGGCAAAATTGTGAAACCACGAGTTCTTTTCACATTTCCCCCCATCAAAACCGAAACCAAAAACTCTAATAACCCCAAACCAAAGACAATGGCAGGCTCGTCGGCAGCAAAGATGTGCCGACTCCTAAGCTTGCTGCTCCTTCTGTCGGCCAGCATCCTGGTCAGCGGTCAATACGAAAGTCACCTGGACAGCCTGAAGGCCGACCAATTCTACGATTACGTCGAGGGCACCGGCCAGCAGATATTCCTGCCCCCAGGAGACAGCGAATTTGCCGAATTGAAACTGGAAAACCCCGTCAGCTTCTATGGCGATAAATACGATAAGATTTTTGTAAGTACAGAGCTCCCGGCCAGGGCACCGGCTGCCCGATGATCCCTCCGCCTAGCAAATCCGCTGAGCCGCCCTCGTTGGCTGCGAATTACTTTGAATGAAATTGCATTCGATTTATTTGCCCACTCCGCGTCACGGGGCAGTGATAACCCCACAGCTGTGGTGTTGGGCGGGGGGCTTGGGGGGCTGTGACTCAATAATCATTATTCAAATAGGCGATCGTCTTGGGCTGCTGCTCGGGGTTCTAAAGTATGCCAGCCGCTTCTGTGTTGTTGCTGCCGATGGGCTGCTTATTTTTAGATGAAACACAGAAATTGACATTAGTTTTCAGCAAATATGACAGGCGATTTCGAAACACAAAGACCGAAGACCGAACCGTCGTTGTGGCGAACGCCACTTCGATGGCCGATTGGGCTGGCAAATCTATTGGGTGGGTGGCCCAGTCGACATGAAAGTGAATCAATTTGCACGCACAGACGCCCTCACTTTTTGGGCCGCAAGTGGACTGCAGGGCGCGGCGGGGCGACAACAACCCATTGATGTCGTCGTTGTGCCGAACCGACGCCTGGCAGACGTCCAAAGTTTCTGCTGCTAAACACGCACAAAAGACAAGAAGAACAACAGCGAATTATGAGTTCTCCTTCTGCGGGCGACGACTGGCTGTCCGAGTGTCCGTCCCAGCAGCCACTAAAACAGAAAAGTGTCGCCTATTTTTGTTAGTTAATTAACTGAATTTATGTGTCTGACGTGGAAAATAGCACGCGGTATAAAAACGCGGGCATAAATTCCACCCAAAGCTCTTTTAAATGAGTTCCAGGAACTCGCCGCCCATCCCCACCCGCAAATTGCAGACTGCACGATCCTCCAAAGAGAAAGGGGTTCTTTGAAATGGTTGCGAGCTGGTAGAGACATCAATTTTGCTTCAGTTTTGTCATCACTTAGTTCGATTGAAAGACAGCTGTGAATTTACTAAATAAGCTTGATTCATAACTTCCCTTCGATTGGACAACAAGAGTCGGCTTATTTAGCGAGTAGATTCCAGATTGAAGCCATCTAAATAAGAAGTAAAAAAGGAAAAGTATTTAAACTCTCGATGGCGCATAAGTTTCGTTCAATTGAAACTCAACAGCTGCCTGCAAATTGAAAGGTTCACGCTGAAAGGCAACACACGTAGTTTCAATCATTCTACGGTTGAAAGAAACAGCTTAACGGACCGATTGCAAGAAGGGATTAAAATAACAAATAAAATATAATAAAATAAACAATAAAATCAGATAAATCGACTCAAAGGTTTGAAAGTATTTTAAAGCAAATTGAAGGATTGAAGAGTGATGGAAGAAATTTAGACTATCTCTGGGAATTTTAGTTAAAAGAAAGAGCTGCCAAGTAGGCAGTTGGTTGAAGGAAAAGAAAAGATGAGTACTTAAAATCTTTAAGCCTTTTATCAACTTCAATTCCAGAGCTCTAGAATCGCTCTAAAATAACAAACAAATCCCACTCACTGCGAGATATTGAGATCTCTTTCCCATTTTTGATTCTAATCCCATAAATTAAAAGGCAAACATTTTAATGGTTGAAATAAAAACCGCCGATTGAAAGTAAACTCATATTAGCAGCAAATTTAAGGTGATAAAGTGAGAAATTCCAATAGAAAGTGGCTGAACTCGCCTGTTGAAAGAATCCAATTGGCTTCCCATTTTCTTTTCTTCTCACTTGCGGCGGGCAAATGGTTTCCATCAGCACTT
>JBAMCP010000038.1:40008-87221 GCA_037075105.1 Lissocephala sabroskyi
CTGTTGAAAGAATCCAATTGGCTTCCCATTTTCTTTTCTTCTCACTTGCGGCGGGCAAATGGTTTCCATCAGCACTTCGGCTGCTGGTTGGAATGAAGAACCCACATTCCTGAACCCCGACGCCATCACAAATCACCTGCTAATCTGCCGGCATACCAAACCTGCCCCCATCAGAGTGAGAGTCCCGTCATTAGCAAATATTTCCACATCGAAGCGCGCCCCTGGTGCGTGCCACTGCCGCGGCGGGCTGGCTAATTGGCAGGGGATTCTGATTTATGAACGGCTACGGATTCTGGACGCCAGCAGGCAGAGCAGATTTAGAACACCTGTGCTCCCAATTCTTTAGCCACACCCGACCGAATTGTTTATCCACAAACAAAAAATTTATGCATGCCGGCAGCAACCAAATTTAGACAGCGGTGAGGGAAAATTGTGCAACATCTTCCCTGGGATTCCCGGCTGATGTTGCACCAGCTGGATTCCGTCGAGGCACTGCGGCGGGGGTCAAAGGGCCGATGACAGGCCGCTCTCAATTAGGAGAATCATTGGGCGTTTCGGTCGATTGCTTGCGGGCGTCGAGGATTTGTTTTTGTTTTGTTTCCGGCTCCTAAGGAGCCCTTAAGTGGCTGGCGACAAAGCCGTTGGCCGACTCAAGTGGCCTGACTAATTGAGGAGCCATGTGTGTGCCATCGCTGATCGTGAATGCTCTCTTGTTTTTCTTGGCAGATCAACACCAACGGCATCCTCACATTCACCATGGAGTTCCCCGACTATCTGAACCAGCCGTTTCCCCTTGACTATCCCACGATAGCGGCCTTCTACTCGAACGTGGACACCTCGGGCAGCGTGGGCGGAAGAAGCACGATTTCGCTTTTCCAGACCACCGATTATTTAACGCTCCACCAGGCCCAGCGGGTGGTGAATTATGCCTTCAGCGATCAGGGAAACTTCGAGGCCAAGCAGTTGGTGGTGGCCACTTGGAGAAATGTGGGCTACTTTGACTCGAAAACGGACATGGAGAACACCTTCCAGGTGGCTTTGATTTCTGGCGACAAGGAGTCCTTCGTGCAGTTCATCTACCCCGTCGGCGGACTCAGCTGGCTGCAGGGCGAGGCTGGGCCCTTGGGCCTGCCCGACATTCGTGCCCAGGCCGGCTTCGTGGCCGAGGACGGACGCTTCTTCAACCTCAACGGCTCGGGATCGGAGAATGTAAGTCAACTGCCGTCTGTCTGACTTTTGTCCTCTTCAAATCTGTGCTCTTTTTGACAGGCCCGCTTCCTCAGCGAAGGCACTAATCTGGGCGTGCCCGGCGTCTGGCTGTACCGCGTGGGCCCGCTGGCCGAAGGCGAGAACGTCCAGGCTCCCGACAATGCCGAGACCCACACCGAGTCCCCCGCCCTGGCCAAGTTCTGCAGCGCCACCGGCCACCAGTGCCACACCCACGCCCAGTGCTTCGACAAAGCCGAGGGCTACTGCTGCGTCTGCCAGGACGGCTACTTCGGCAACGGCCACTCCTGCTTAGCCAACGACCTGCCCATCCGCGTGACCGGCTCCCTGAGCGGCGAGCTCAACGGCCAGCCCATCGACGACAGCGCCAAGCTGCAGTCGTATGTGGTCACCTCGGACGGCCGCAGCTACACAGCCGTCAATCCAGTGAACGCCGAGGTGGGCGGCCAGCTGCGCCTGGTCCTGCCCCTGCTCACCAGCATCGGCTGGCTGTTCGCCAAGCCGGTGAACCAGGCTGCGAATGGCTACCAGCTGACTGGAGGCCGCTATGTCCACGTCTCGCGGGTGAAGTTCGAGTCTGGGGAGACCCTGCTGGTCAACCAGACCTTCGAAGGCCTCAACTACTGGGACCAGCTGTTGGTGGCCATCCAGCTGTACGGCGAGGTGCCCCAGGTGCCCCATGACGCCAAGCTGCACTTGGCCGACTACACGGACGAGTACCGCTTCGTGCGGCCCGGCGAGCTGCACTCGATGTTCTCCCACCAGCTGGAGCTGACGGAGGAGCAGCGAGTGATCAACTTCCAGGTGGACCAGACGATCTTGTACCAGAGCTGCTTGCGCGATGACGATGCCGATCCCACGGAAACCACTGTCCAGCAGAAGGTCTCCAAGGTGGTCCTGGAATACCACGACAAGGACCAGTCCATGCGAAGCAACGCCCTGGCCAAGATCGGCGTCGATGCCGAGTCCAATGCCTGCACAGACGGCACTGCCCAATGCCCGGACAATGCGGTCTGTGTGCCCTACGAGGACACCTACCGCTGCGACTGCCGGCACGGCTACAGCGCCCAAATCGATGAGCGCGACCTCGAGGTGTGCCTGGACATTGACGAGTGTGCATTGGGCACCCATGTGTGCGATGAGAATGCCGCCTGCACGAACAGCGAGGGCGGCTTCCTCTGCAGCTGTTTTGATGGCTTCCTGGGCAACGGCTATCGCTGCCTGCGCAATGACACTGCCGCCGGCAACATCGAGCTGTCCACCCCAGCCAATTCGGCCGAAAACGAGCTGACCCCCGAGGAGCCCTCTGCCACCGACTACCCACCCAGCTACCCGCAGCACCAGGACGAATGCTACGTGAGTAATTCAAGCTAAGATTGGGACTTGATCTCCTGACCTGGTTGGGTTTCTTGCAGCGCTGCTCTCCCGATGCCGACTGCGTGGGTGGGCGCTGCACTTGCCGCAGCGGCTTCAGCGGCAACGGCTACCAGTGCACCAATTTGTGTGGCCATGACGAGGTCTGGGAGCGGGAGCGCTGCGTGCCTCTGTACAACGAGGTGCAGCCGCATTGCAACTTCCTGGGAGACTGTGAGTGCCCCGAGGGCTACGAGTTGTCCGAGGAGTCGCGCAGCTGCCGCTATGTGTCACTCGACGATCTGGACCAGTCCGACGATTTTAGTGAGTAGTTCAGAGCGTCTACTAGTTATTTGCTTGAGTGAGCAACTCCCTGCAGATCCCTGCGACGTGGATGCCAACTGCCACCCCAATGCCTCCTGCGCCTGGTTCGATCACGAGCTGCGCCACATTTGCACCTGTAATCCGGGCTTCAGGGGTGACGGCTACTCCTGCGAGTCCATCGACGAATCCTGCGCAATTGTAAGTCTCTAAGGCTCTGGGAGAGAAAGCCGTCACTTCACTAACTGTTTTTGGCTTTGCAGAATCCCCAGATCTGCGACCCGCATGCCACTTGCAGCTACAACGAGCAGCAGGGCAAGTCGGTGTGTGAGTGCCCGCGCGGCTACGACGGCGACGGCCACCGCTGCCAACTGTCCTCCGAGTGCCAAGTGGCCGAGGACTGCGGCGAGAGCGCCTTCTGCGACAGCGGCGTCTGCCAGTGCCACGAGGGCTACGAGCGCGACATCAACGATGCCTGCGTCCTCGCCGGCCGCTGTGGCAGCGTCTTCTGCGGCTCCAATGCCATCTGCCGGTGGGACAGCGCCCAGGGCGTCCAGTACTGCGACTGCATCGAGGGCTACGAGGGCGATGCTTTGGTTGGCTGTGTCAGCAAGCCGATTCCCTGCAATGTGCGCAACAACTGCGGCAGTCATGCCACCTGCGAGCCTACTGAGTGAGTCCTGCTGCCCCAGCCTGCCCAGCGAGCGGATGATGATTGGTTTTTTTGCAGGGACCCTGCCCACTACGAGTGCCAGTGCAATGCCGGCTACCTGGGCGATGGCTACGTGTGCCGCGAGGAGCAGAACTGCCTGAACAACCCGACCATGTGCGACATGAATGCCAAGTGCCACTCCACCAACACGGGGCTGGTGTGCGTTTGCAATCAAGGTAGGAATGGGAGGGATCGGCGGTTTGGGTTGTCTTTATTCCAAATTGTGGGCGGGGGTCAATGCCAGAGGCGATGGATCATTTCTTCGGGTCGGGCAGGTCGTCGACCGTCTGGGTCTGGTCGACGGGAGTGCACGAGGTGAAGAAACAGAAGCCAAAGACGGCCAGGGCCAGCAGCACGTTCAGGTAGCCGTTGTTGCGATCCCACGTCAAAGGATGCATGAAGAACTCCCGCATGGACTGGAGGACGGTGATCCGGCGGCGCATGGAGTTGGTGTTCTGGGTGTGGAGGCGCTGGGCCATCTGGTTTCGGACGCGCCACAGCGGTCGGACTCGGGCGAATTTGTTGCCCTGGTTGAGCTGGCGGCCGATTCCTAACCCACGCAGGAGCAGGCTGCCGAGGAGCTTGCGCGACGCCATCGAGCAGATCAAGCGAACAAGAGAATTTTGTTGAACAAAAACTTTTTGAGGCTTTAGAATTGCCGGCCGAAAGGGGAAGACTGTTAAAATCAACTAAAACAATCCCAAAGCCGGCTAGGACCTTTTGAAATTCGAGTTTTTCTCTCTGCTTACAGGATTCTACGGCAACGGCTCGAGCTGCTTCGAGAGGCAGCAGCACGACTCTGGCTTCTTGATCGTCAGCCAGGGCGTGGTGATTGCCCGAGTGCCTTTGAATGGCCGCAATGTGCGTCCTATTTCGGTGGCTTCGATGGCCGTCGGCCTGGACAAGGACTGCGTGGAGGGTCGCGTCTACTGGGGCGATGTTTCGGTCAAGAAAATCGCCAGCGTTAAGTACGACGGCACCGAAGAACGTCCCTTCATCACTACGGGTAAGCCGACCAAAGAAATCCGCTTCATCCTTAAATGCTGACTCTCTTGGTTTGGGTAGACATTGAATCGCCTGAAGGTATTGCCATCGATGTGATCTCCCGACGCCTCTACTGGACCGACTCGGTCAAGGACACCATCGAGGTGGCCAGCCTGGACGACCCCAGCCTGCGCGCTGTGATTGTCAACAAGCAGCTGGTGAATCCCCGCGGTATTGCCGTTGATCCCTACAGAGAGTAAGTTCCAAGTACCTCGACTAACAGGCGGAGACTTACTTCTGTGTCTTGGCAGGAAAATCTACTGGTCGGACTGGGACCGCGAGTCCCCGAAGATTGAATGGGCCGATTTGGACGGCACTGGACGGCAGCTGCTGCTGGGCAGCGACAAGGTGACCCTGCCCAACTCCTTGGCTGTACTGGAGGGCTCGGGCGAGCTGTGCTTTGCCGACGCCGGCACCAAGAAGGTGGAGTGCGTGGATCCCCAGAACGGCCAGATCCGCACGATTGTCATGAAACTGTCCTATCCCTTCGGCCTGACCTTCACCCACGACCAGTTCTACTGGACCGACTGGTTCACGTGAGTGGCACAGGAAGTCTCTAAATGAGCTCTTTAACCTCAATTAATTCCCGCAGCAAGAAGCTGGAAACCGTGGACAATACTGGCAATCAACGGGACACCATCAACACGCAATTCTTCGGCAGCCACAGGATGTACGCCATGACCGCCGTCGAGCAGAGCTGCCCCCAATATGAGAGCCCCTGCCAAATCAACAACGGCGGCTGCACGGACTCCCGCCTGTGCCTGGTCAACCGCAAGGCTCCCTCGGGCAAGAGCTGCAAGTGCACCAGCGCCTCGGCCAGCTGCAGCGTGGCCAATCCAGCTTCTTTCTTGGGACCCCAGCAGTAGGCGAGGGAAGTCCCGAAGATTAACTTAAACTAAATGCAATTAATTTATTTTTGGATATGTATACCGAGGAGCCTTCGCAAAGGCGGAGATCCCCCCAGGAAATCAACTAATGTCTGTGCCATTTTTCTGTAAATCTTCTCTCCACTTAATAAACAACACACACACACACGCGCGCACACACACACAAACATAAATAGGAACAAATAAACGGGAAGTGAATTGAAAAGAAGAACAAAACAAGCGGCAAGCGTGAGTGCATTTCGAAATTGTTCAAGTTTATTTTCCATCAACTAAATAAGTGTTTTTCGGGTTGTCATGAGACTTCATGAATCTCTGGTTCAGTTACAGTGAACGTCGGTCTACTTACAGAGCTATCGAGTGTGATCCCTAACCGGACCCGCTAGGGGGGCTCTTTGTACATTTAAGGATCGACAGCTAATTTGGTTTGGTTCTCTAGTTACGTTCTACGTGGGGGCCGACAGCGGCTAATTGGGTGCTTCAATGCCTCTTAAAAAACGGGGATTGACTTCCTCCTGATTAGGTACTTTGTATCTCATCTAAGCAGTAGATAGGACGATCAGTAGGTTCAGTTTAACTCTATACACGAGTAACGGTATCTTAAATTTTAATAGTTCTTTTTCGACTAATCAAATGTGCAGGTGTTCATCTCTAAGGAGGCGTTACTAACTTAAATTCGACTCGCTAATTCCTAAAGAAAAAAGAGAGAAAGAGAGTGATAGAGAAAGGGACATAGAGTATATACAGTTAGCCTCTTGAAAATGGTACAGTTGCGTACAGCTCATTGAATTTGGTACAGTTGTCGGCCGCAAAGCTGCCGGGGTTAATGGGTTTCATTTACATGATCGTTTGATTCGGGCTAGTGTAGAGTTAAGATCTATCAGATAAATGTTTATGCTTTCAGCACGGATCTCTTTGAAGTACTCACGGCTACTTACAAGCTACGCACTAATTGTTCTCGATTGACTTAATGTATAATTTCTGTTGTCTTGCGAATATATGAATATATAGCCATATTTAGATCTAGTAGTTCTTTAACAGTTCTTTGAATGTTCGGAAATATACTTGTAGGTACCTTTCATATAACAGTTTTCGTATTTACAGTTTATATGTCTCGCGATAGGTACGTCTATGACTAAATCTTCACCAGTTAGGTTTGTTTTTTTGTTTTGTTTGTTTTGTTTGTAAAGCATTAGAGTATACCAAAGCCCTTTCCAAATGTTTGAAAACCATTTCCATTATATACTAAATATGTAGTTAAAAATATCCTACGGCTATAAATATAGATCTATAGGCTTGCTTACAATCTAAGACCTTCAATGGGAGATGAGTTCTCGTGCTCTAGAATATAGATTGAGTACAAAAGAATCGTTAGCACCTTTGCATGAATATGTAAGGATCAGTTTGGTGGTGTTTGTGGTGGTGGTGTGGCGGTGTATGAAGAAGAAGCCAAGGCAAAGCAATTGAACAGAACTTCTCTACACAGTTTGCATTAAAATTCTATATACAATTTGTCGACTTAAGTTCTAGAATTCATAATTTCGAATTGGTTTTGCTGGTGCGTGGAGTTCTCGGTATTTGATCTAAAAATAAATAAGTTTGTGTGGTTGTGGCTGCTACAGATTTGTAAATCTTGTGCTTAACTCTAGGACACTTAGGACTTAAATAGCGACTATGAAACTATGACAATGCCCCAGTGACATGCAGCCGAATTAATTGCGGTTGGTTGGTTGGTTTTGGGGGGTGGTCTGGCGCCGCGTTCATAGCATAGTTAAACTACATTGTTGATCCCAAAACACATTTGCCTCAATTTGAATAAAGCAGCCAGAAGTTTGCAGTTCATTTATTGGCATAAACAACTTGCAAGGCGCGTTAATGAAAAACGATAAGCGCAATTCGCTGTTTTGCATATTAAATTTAAATTTCTTCTTAATTTCTTCTTTCGTTTATACAAGCTACGGGTTTTACGAAAAATCTGCCAATTTTACGGGGGTACAAATATTTCCAGGGCACACGGCAATTCTTCAACCAAATTTGCTTCAACCGGCAAGCCAGCAATTTGGTTGAAGCAGCAACTGCCGCAAGGTATGCTACACTTTTTCGTTCAATCATACACACCACAGACGACTGCTTTTCAGGTGGGTGGGTTCAGGCATCCAATTCTCTGTTAATTGATACTGATGCGGGGTCGGGGTCGGGCTCGGGGAGGCGTTAAAACTTATCTCTACGTCTGTGTGTGCTGGCCGAATTCTATATCCATTTGTTCTTCGACATCGATGAGCGGAGTCGGCGACCCCACATAAGGTTGTATCATACAATCGTGCCCTGCAGGTGCTGCGGTGACGGGGCCCCAGGTCGTTCGGGCAACGAGTCCTGGGCCTGTAGCGATGCTGACGAAGTGCTGGGCCCACCCAGGTCGGCCGTGTTAATGGCCAGCGATGAGCCAAGCATGCCGCCCATACTGCCCATGCCCATGCCCATGCCTGAGGGATTGATGCCGCCGCCGGCGCCTCCTCCCAGCACACAAGGCACTCCCAGCATCGGGGTGGGCTCCTCGGGCGGAGTCACCTGCAAGGAGATTTGATTCTAATTTGTGATTTGTGTGTGTGGGTGTCGAAGGGTGTTAATTGAGGCGATTATCATACAAGGACTTAAGGCGGCGATGCTCACCTCCAAGCCGATGCTGCCGTTGACCGAGATTTTGATTGGATTGCTGTGGTTCGTCGCCTGCATTAGCGTGGTAAAGTGGCTGATTCCAATCTCCTCCAGCGACGACTTCCGCCTGCCGTGGCTCACGCCCACATTCGGCAGTCCCTGCCGCAGCGACGACGACCGGCGCAGCAGAATATCGTTATCGATCTGTAAGACAAAAGAAGGCGTGGGGTGTGGATCCGCCAAGAGAACACCGATTAGAACTCTGGCAGTGGCCTCTCAACCGGGCAACCAATCAACAAAAACACACACAACGAAACACAAGCGATTACAACTTTATGCTAGAGTCTAGAGCTTTGCGAAAGATAACAATTGCCGCAATCCCGAGTTGCCCGCGGTCCGTCGTCCTCGGCGATCGAGTGCGGAAGAGAGTGAGAGAGACAGAACGGGTGCAAGAATCGTGATGTGACTCGGCTGGTTCGTCCTTTCGAGTGCGTGCTGGTGCTTTACGGATCTCGTGGCCCCTAGCTGACTGACTGAGAGTCGCGCTTGCTCTGCTGCGGTGGATTTGGTCTCCTGGAGCAGGTCGTCCAGTTGGGTGCTGTGGCTCTGAGGCGCGAGTCTTGGGTGCACAAGAAATTTATATACAGGGCAATGCAAGAGGCAATGGCAGCCTTGGAATTGCAAATCATACAGGCTAAGGAGCTTTGAGGGCAGTTGGAGCAACTAAAAGACCGAGGAAAAAGTTTTGGGAAGCCACAAAAGGGCAGTAGTATTGGGAAGAAGTTGGAAAGGAGTAGCAAGAGTAAGAAAACAATTTACGAGACTTCTGGAAAGAGTCTGGCGAAGTGGTCTAAGAAATTATACTGAGACAGGCTGAAGGAAAGGGATCAAGACGCTCCAAACAACCCAAAATACTCCTTAAAAATTCAATCGGCAGATTGAAAATCAGACGCGCCATTGCCTCTGCATTTTTTTATCCAATTTACTGAGGGAATGTGAAGAAAAGTGAAGGAAGTCGGAGACTCTACCCCCCGCCAGTTGGACTTGTCTGGGGCATGCGGCCAAGCCAACTGGCAATGCGAGTGGAAATAATCCGCCTGCCCCCGGGCCACCAAAACAGACGTGGGGTCCCGGAGGCAAGCCCCTCAACAGGTACAGGCAAACACAGGCAAAACAAACAAGTACAGAGAAAGAGAAAAGTGAGTGGTGGGGTGGAACGAAACTGGGAAAGGCGGTGTGGGTGGGCGGGTGAAATGGCAAAACCAAATGGAGAATTGGAGAGTAGAAAGAAAGATAGCCAACCCGCAGTGAGTTACTCCTGCCGCGTTGTGAGCCTACCACCGTCGGACTGTCGGGTAGAGAAAGAGAATTCGATTTAATTTGCTGCATCGGCGGCGTACAGCGCTGCGATCCATACCCGGCCAACGTCTGAACGCTCTGCATTTGCATGGGGTTCAAACCGGCAATGCCGGAGCCGCGACGCGAACCCGCTCCGACGGTAGTGCTCGGCATGTTTGGCATTTGCGGGCCACACGTGGCGCCCAAATTGATATTCGAGCAGAACGAAATGTTCGATTTGCGCCGCGAATTGTGGCGCTCGAAGGTTTTCTGTGCCGAAAACGGCGACGGTCGCACCAGGTAGCTGTCGGCGGAGGAGTAGAAAAGTGAAGCTTCCATTAGACTGATCCGCTGGTGCTGAACTCCCCGCTTGACTCACATGAGATCGCCTTCCTCCAGCTTGAGATCACAGCTCGGATTGATTATCACATAGGAGAGGTGATTGCGTTTCTCGCTGACGTCGTCGTAGTCGATGGTCGGCAGGTTCAGCGACTCCATGCGGCTCCGCACCAAGTTCGCGATCTCAGCCCTCTCGATCTGCTGGGCGTGGTTGTCGCGAGCCTCGTCCGCCAGATTAATCGAATACTGCAAGCATAAATGAACAATTAATCGGGGAATCAAACATAACTCCTCTTGGGTTCGGGTTCTGGTTCTGGTTTGTGTTGTGGGTCTCCTGAGTGGGTGCAGAAATGTGGCGAGGGCGAGAGACGAGCATCCGGCATGCTGAGTAACCACAGAACGCAAATCCACATGCGGCAAGCAACTCCACCTACCTGCCGGCTGGCTGGTTTCAAGGTTCAAAACGGTTCCCCGACCCGCCGAACCCTCCCTCGCGACCCACAAGGGCGGTGGTTGTGTGTGGCTGTTAGTCACAGTTTGTGGTGATTCGAGGGCACGGAATGAGGGCGATTGGTTGCTACTTACGGATGATCCCTTGCGTTCCGCACAACCGCCCAGGCAGTTGACGGACTTTTGGCGATGCCGGTGACCGCAGGCCGGGGGAGCACCACCTCCGCCGCCAACTCCGAAGCCCATGGCGCCACCTGCCGCGGGCGGCGGACGGTAAGTGACGCTGCGCAGCATTTCCGTGCTGTCCTTGGTGGAATCGGGGGTGCCGGTCTCCTCGTCGTACTGACGGTCGGACGGTCAGACGGTCGGATTGGTGGGTCGATGGTGGTTGCAATGTGCGCGCGGATATGCAAATTTCGGTGAGTTTCGGTTAAGCACAAAATGATTTACATTTTTAATTGATTTTTAATTGATTCGGCAGATACATAAATACAGATACATAGATATACAAATATAGGTAGTACATTTTCGATGGGCATTTCGTGGTAATGTAAATCAAATAGCTTTCTCTTGTTCATTTCGAAATGATTAACGACTCTCGCCGAGAGCATCCAACAATGAAACACTGAATGTGCTTTTGGGCTGTGTATGTTCGTGTTTGTGTGTGTGAGAGAGAGTGTGTGGACATGCGAGAAACACAAACGAAACAGAAAACATTAAACATTTAAAGGATCTGATGGGCAATGGAATGGGCAGTGGACCACCGACCGTCCCCATCGACGATCGAAGGCAAATTAAACTAAACGCAGGAGAAACGAAAGGTGCACCGAAAGCGATTAGATCTCTAAAAAGCCATACAGAGCGGGGCAAAAAAACACATCTAGATAACCAGGAAAATGCAGTCAACTTGATGAAAATGTTCGCATGCAACTCAAATTACAAAACTCTAAATTTAAGCCAACCAAGTCACGCAGGCAAGGCGACAACGGCAAGCAGGAGGCGGGGAGGGAAACCCCAACAAATCAACCATAAACCAGGCTACAATCTACGGACTACAGGCTACCAACTACGGGCTACGTGTTCCACCAACAACGACCAGCGAACGGAGGAGCGAGAGGGACTTTTGGGGGAGGCTACGACATCAACGAAAGAAAACGGAACTCTGGATGGGCAAGCAAGTGAGATGAGAAATGGGCAATGTTGGAATTTCTTAGACGATTGAATCGGTATTTTTTGGTACTTTTTGTTACGTTGTCTGCAGAGGACTCACTGCGTGCGTATGCGTCTCGAATACTCTCCATAAGTCCAATAAACAAGCGATTAGTTCACATCGGCCGACGATTGGGTTTGGTGAGAATTTTTCTTTTTGAATTTTCAACAATTTGATGGATCGACTGGTTAACTGTTTCTGTGTGTGGATGTGTGTTCTGGCGGGTAACTAGACCCGCAATGAGCGCTCATGATTCAAAAGGGGGGCAAAAACAAACAGAATAACTGCGTAAAAAGCTAAAATGCAAATGGCGTTAAAAGAAATCCGGAATAAAAGGACTCGAAAATGAACAAAAAATACTCTACAACTTCTCATAGAATTTCTCATTTATATACAAACTTTCTCGTCAGCTTACTGGGCTTTACAGAGACTCTGGCTGGGGGTTCTCAAGAGCACGATAGTCGTTATAGGAGATTACAAAGAGAATATAAGGAAAGAGTTCTAGGGTATGAGTGGAGTGGTGGAGGAGGTTCGGCTGAAAGCAGCGTAATGGGGAGACCTTTCGAGAAGTCGAAAAAGAGTATTACAAAGTTGGTTATTACGGGCTACAATTGTTAGCTTTATAAATATGCAAATCAATTAGTAAAACTGCGCAGCGTTTGGGGTTTGGTTTCCATTCGATTAAGTTCTTTGTCCAATGAGAGAATCATTGCCAAATGCGGTTAGTAAGCGCAAGCGTGTGTTCCGAATTCGGAAATCATAAATAAATCATACAATAAACCATTAAACAGAACTAAACAAACACAAATCATTAATCACGTGGGCAGTACGAAAATCGAAGGACTTCTTTGGCGAGTGTGTGTGTGTGTGTTTCCTAAATGGAGAGTTCGATAAAAGTCGATAAAAGTTCGATAACTGCATAGTAGATATAGAAAGTGTGATCGAGAGAGATAGAGAGAAAGAGAAACCGAGACAGGCTTGGGGTGTGGGTGTTTGGTCGTGAATCTGATGATCGGTGGTTGTTAGTGTCCTGAATCTTTGCTCAGACAGAGCGCGAGCGAGAGAGAGAGATAGAGAGCCTACGGGCGTGGAGAGAGCAAACTGCCTGCTTATGCTTTGGACTCACCGAGGGACGCAAGCGCACACAATGCCTGCTGAATGCCGAGAATGGTCCCCATCGTTCAACCGGCGAGTTACTCACATGTGACGTGTCCGCATTCGACGTGTCCTGGGTGCGATAGATCCCAATGGGAATTTCGCAGGTGGTCGAGCATAATTTCTGATACAGACGACCGTACGTTCGTATCCACATGTCGTCCTTGGTTATGCGCATCTGCCGAAGGAAAAGATTAACCCACAAATCGGTACAACCAGCGGCTTTGACTCACCGAGGTAAGGAAACCACTGCCCGGGGCCTGGTCAATGCCGAGCAGCAAACGCACAAATGTAATCACATAGTCCTTGACGAAGGCCTGGTAGAGCAGCGTGTCCAGCATCGAGGCACTGAAGACCGCGCCGGCGGCGAAGGGCAACCGAAACATGTACGAGATATGAGAGCCGCGCTCCTTTTCGCGCTGCAACAAAGGGAGCGACAAATTAACCCATGCCATGCATCGGCCAAGGGTTCGAGCGGAGCTACCGACCTTTTCCATTTTGCTGAGATGCAGGGCGTACTTGTCGTGGGCTCGGAACTGCATGAACCTCATGTTCGAGCTCTGCGACAGCTCCGTGATGCTCTTGATGCTGGGAAAGAATCTGCAACGGGAGACAGGCAGTCGTGGAGTCTGCCTAGCATTTCGGAAGGGGCCACTCACTTGAACATGTTCTGAACGGCGACGATGGTGTTGCAGTCGGAAAGGGAGTCCTCTTCGGCGGAGTTGGAGAGCTCCTTGTTGACCACCACCACGCTCTCGGCCAGGGTGATGCCGGCGCGCAGCAGATCGTCCAGGCAATCGATCGAGCCCAGCATCCAATACACCTGGAAATACCCAAGCCGTTTAGCTGGCGCAGTCCGAAATTCGTCGGGTTTCCTACCAATGGAAAGTAGGAAAGCGCATCTAAAAAGGCCACATCCGGCCTCCGCTCCAGCAGCAGGATAATGGGATTCAGTGAAGTCTTCGACCGGAAATGCGCCCGCAGCGGAATGATGAAATTGTAAATGCCATTCGAGGCGTAGTCGGCGGCCAAAATGATGGTCTTGTTCTGCCACTGGTACTCCTTGGCATTCCGGTAGCTGCAGTGCTCGCAGACCTGCAACACGGAGGAGGATTTATGGCAGGGCCATGGCTGGGAGCTGGCCACTCACCTGGGCCAGTTGCAGGCAGCAGAGAGGCTTCTTCTCCTTGAGCAAATAGCAGAGCGTGGGACTCACGCCGATGAAAGGCGAGACTGGCGGGAAACCTTTGACAATGCTGCAATTGAGAGCAGTGAGTTTAAGCCAAGGCGGGCGGAGTTGGTTGGCCAGAAACGGAAGCGACTTATGCGTGGAGAGAAAGCAAAACGAATCGAAACGCAACGCAAAAGTGTGTCTGTGTGTGTGCAGCAGAAACGTAATTAGCTTGGAAAGGTGGGAGAAAGGAGGGCAACCGAAATGAAAGACTGCAAGTCAAGGACTCAGGAACACGAACTACGACTACCAAAAGCAAAAGGCCAAAAAACTCTACAAACAAACACAATAAACCGGTAACACTTATGGGAGTTCAGGGCGGTTCTCTAGTCATGCATTTCAGGGTCGCTTCTCGTCGACCTCGGATTGGAGGGGGAGCTTCGGGAGGGCGCCTAGTTGGTTCATCTCCAGCTCCGAACTTTAACACTTCCACTTGGTGATTGCTGCAGGAACTTTCGCCGGGCGCCAGAAACAACCAATAACGGGAAAACTGTACAGCCACCGCCCAGGCAACTCAGACGAGGACCCAATTCCTGGGCCAAGTTTTGGGATGAAGGTGAGCAGGCGTGGGCGGATGACGGTATGAGATTTGGATGGAGGCAATTGCCGCAACTAAGCAAACTCAGTCAATGCAAAACAAAACAAGCAGCAACAGCATCAGCAAGTTAAGCCATTAAACCGGCAACAGAAGCGGCAGCAACAACGGCATCAAAATCTCAAGCACGAAAGTTGAGGCGAGGCAGTCGGTCGGGTAGTCCGGGGGTCCGCGCCCCTTTTTGGCTCAGTTTGCAGTTGCAGTACAGAATGCAAGTCATTATAAAATGTCCCGGGGGCCCGGCAGCGCTGGCTCTTCAAGTTGCTCGAGCAGCATCCTCCCCTTGATTGTCACAGGCAAGCACGAGAAGAAAATAAACAACAACAGCAACAACAACGCAAGCAACTGGCAACAGCAGCAGCAGTGGAGGGCGGGGCGGCAGTTACAACAACGTCAACTTGCAACAATGGTAAACGAGCGTTCCAAGTGGCGCCAAGCGCCTAGCCGCCCGCAAAAGTATGCTATGATTTTCGTTCACAGAAGCCTCAGCCGCCCAAAACATTTTTCTTTTTTCCCAATGCTCTTTCCTTTGACAAACAATAAAACAATAAAAGGCTTAGGCTCTCAGACAGACTATCGAACGCCAAGGAAAGAGCATTGCGTCTTCGGATGGATTTTTTGAGCGCCGTCTCTCACGCACACACGCACCGACTGCATTGACAACTTACCCGGAGTAGTCGGCTGCCCAGACCGGACGCGCCAGCCGCCGCGTCTCAACGGAACTGCTCGAGGTGAAGGCCGCACCAGAAGCAGCGGCAGCCGTCGCCCCCGCTCCCAAATGCGTGGCCGTCGTTGTGGTTGTTGTGCTGGCCGAGCAGGAGCAGCAGCGTTGTTGCATAGCCGGCAACATGCTGCCGCCACTGCCCGCGGCATACGGCAACGCTGGCGCCCCACGATAGTTGACCGGAACACACTCACTGTCACAACTGTAGCTCTTCTTCATGGTGCGTCGGCTGAACTGGGCCCGGCCAGGCTCGGCCGATTGACTGCTGCAGTACAGGCAGCCACCACCTCCTTGCGGCGGATACGAGTCCTCCGAGGAGCTCATGATCAGCGAGTACGTGCGCGATTGTGGGAAATGCCCGCCCAAGCAACTGCACGTGGGGTAGGGAAACACAAACCGTTTAGTGCGCCGGCCAACTAAGTACAGGTGTGTATATGTATGTGTGTGTTTAGACGTGTGTTGGGGTCAGGACATAACAGCTACCACGACACTTAAACTAAACACAAAGTGTGCGGATACTTGGGCTATTTACAGAGCCGAGAGGCCGTCGGACTCGCGGCGCCGCCGACTTGGGGCTTGTGGGAGCTTCGCTCACTTTACACATAACTGGATAGTTGGACAATGAGTATTTATATAGGTTAAAGGGTTGGTAGATTGAAAGGGAAAGTGCCTTGGTTTCTTTCGGATAAAAAACAAATAAAAATCAGAGTTAAAAAACCGCCAGGCTGCCAATTAGCAACCTCTGGCTGTGGGCCAACTTACGCGATCTTCTCCGAGGGCGAGCGCCAGGGCATCTCGTCATCGATCTCATCATCACTCTCGTCGCCCTCCTCGCCATCATCGTTGCCCGAAATGCTGAACGACGACGACGTAAACATGTCCGGCACCGGCAGGATCGACGGCCGGCGGCTCCCTGCACACACACAACAAAGAGAACAGTTTCGAGTGATTGACTGGCGGCCGAGGACTGACTTACCCCTCCGCTGGTTGAGCACATCGGGGCTGAGCAGGTTGGGGTTGTTGGCATGCGGCACGTCCAGGTGATTGCCGGTGGTGGTCAGCGTGGCCGGCGTGATGCTCAGGCAGGCGCTGCCTACATTCAAGTTGGCGCCCAGGCCGCCGCCACCGCCGCTGGGACTGCCGGGCACGCCCAGCCCACCGCCGCCGCCGCCACTCAGAGGCAGCGTGGATGTGGTTGTTATCGTTGTGGTCGTCGTGCCGGCCGTGGCGGCGGCGCCGGCATTTAATTGCGTGGTCGTTACCGTTGTGTCCTTGAGGTTCTGCTTGGAGTCCGAGATTATCACAGCCGTTGGATTTTCGCTGGCTGCAGCGGGCGGCGGCATTTGAAATTGACAGTTGGAATTGCCCACAAATTAGTCGAGTGACCGAACTGGCCGGCAATGCAAAATGCCAAAGTGTAGCAGATAAAAACTACAAGGATATTTTGCTCTATTGCACGCGCTACTTAAGACAAAAGGTCCGCTTGCTTTGCATTATCTAATTTGCCAGATGCGCACGACAAAAGTGCCACAAGCAGAGACACTCAAACGTGAATGACAGGCAGCTACAGGAAAAGGCTGAGGGAAAATGCCAGGATGATAATGAGAAAATAAATGACACACTGTGCTGCTGGTGCAGGATGAGTGAGGACTTTCGACAACTTTTCTACGTGGGCTGGTGATAACACACACATGCACATTACAAACACACACACGCACGTACAGCTAACGGGCAAGTAACGGAACTACAGCTATTTACAGGGCGTTAGGCGTATGACAAAATGGCGGCCACGAGTGGCATGCGAGCAGGAACGGAAATGCAAACCGTGCGACATCAAGGGGCCAACAAAATGAGAAGCAAAATGAAGCAAAGGCA
This sequence comes from Lissocephala sabroskyi, assembly GCA_037075105.1. Classification (NCBI taxonomy): domain Eukaryota; kingdom Metazoa; phylum Arthropoda; class Insecta; order Diptera; family Drosophilidae; genus Lissocephala; species Lissocephala sabroskyi. Next base: position 57,122 of record JBAMCP010000038.1, read on the forward strand.
AAAATATCAGCAAAAAGAGACTCGACGGGCAAATGGTGAAGGGAAAGGTGGTTGAGGAAGGCCTTAGGGAATTGTGGGCGTGACAGGCGATAGGATGTGGTGTGTGGCGGCCGTTCAACGGAAGCTGGCCGGGCTCAGGCAGGAAGGAAGCTCTAACGACGCGACGAGAGATTGCTGAGCCCCTCGGAAGCATCAAAACTATTGCAAGACAGCGGCATCAATAAGGACAGAAACAAAAATTGAATATATATATGGGAGGAGTATAAAATTATTTAAAAATTGAGAACTAATTAGCCGAGAAATGGCAGACCGAAATTCTCCTCAAGTCTTTCAGATTGTCGACTACTTAATGCTTAAAAAAAACAACAGCTTCCTCAAAATTATATGACCCCGAGACCGAAGGCTTCATAAGCGGCCTCGCTTGGTTTTGTTAGACTTGCCAACTTGAGCCAATTGATCATTAAGCTACCGTTATTTATAAGCAATCCCTCGTCGTGCGAAAGATGGGAAAGGAATTAAGAGCAAACAACATTTCAAAAGCACTGAGAAATAAGAACAAACAGATCGAAAAAAGAAAGGAGTTCAAAGTTGGTAGAACGAACAGAAGTGAAGAGAATAAAACTGAGGGGAAGAACAAGACTTTAAAAAAGAGGAATGTACAGTTATTTTTGATTTGCTTCATTTTTTTCGGGGGGATTTCATAAAAAGGAAGGATTGAATTCTTGCTTTTGGTTGGCATTTCATTGGTAAAGTAGTTTTTTGGTTGGCTTAGGTTCTTGAGACACACTCACGCACAAATAGTGTTGTGAAGTCACTGTCACTAGCTTGCATATGCGACGGATACGGCGGTGGTAAGTGGTGCCGCTCGGTTAGGGGCGTGCCGGCGCCAGAGTCGTATGTGGGACTGTGGGGCACACGTACACAGACAGACGGCACGGGTGCTATTGCCGTGTTGTTCACCGCGGTTGTTGCAATTGTTGTTGTTGTTGTTGATGCTGATAATAATGTCGATGATGTGAGAGTCGTGCTTATTGTTGTTGTTGTAGTTGTTGGTTGTATAACTGTAGATGTGGTTGTTGTTGTTGTAATTGATGTTGTTGTTAATGTGCTTGTTGTTGTATTTGTTTTACAGGCTACGGTTAACATTCGTCACACTCACAAAACGATAACACTTTCGATAACAGACTGTCGACAATCGGATTTATGGTGTGTGGGGCGGGTGGATGGCCGGGTTAGTTTCGTGTTCTTGGGTGGACATGAAAATCTACCAGTGAGCCAATCTGGCTTTGTGTCAATGGATTTGTGCTTATGTGGGGGAAAAGTCTCTAATCGATCGAACTAACTAAAACCTGATGAAGAGCGGGCTAAGGAGAGGTCTCGAGATAGAAGATTCTTGAAATAGAAAAGATGCAGAAAGTTCTTCGAGTTGTCGACTCAAAGATTTCCTCGACATAGTTCTGGAAGTGTTTTATCTCGAAGCCTCTTCTTAGCAGGGAAGTGAAACTGCCACTGGACCGAGCTAATGACTTCCTTTTTAGACTATATTCAATTGAGGACAGTTCATTAAGTTGATACTAGTCTAAGGTTATGGCGAATTACGGTTATGGAATAGCTCGAGCGCTAGCAGAACTTAGAAATGAAAATTCACAAAAATTCAATAGAAAGAAAGTTCAGACCGCGGGCAAGAAACAGACAAAAATAGAGAGAGAGAGAAAGAGCGAGAGAAGGATAACAAAAACGACCATCGAACAACGGAAAGAAATCAGAAAATTTCGCCAAGGACCCACAAATGAAGCCCAATAAAAAAAAGTAAAACGTATTGCCAGAGACACTCGCACACACACACACGCACACCCACATCGAAAGCGTTTGTTGGTTTTCAAAACAAGAATAGAAAAAAAGTTAAAGAAATCATCATAGTGGAGAAATCAGTGGTTAAAAACGAACTGAAGAACCAACTTTTCGGCAGCCTCAAAAAAATGAAAAATGTAGAAAACTTCAAACAAATTTTGAGCTCTTTAAAAGGAAACGCAAGGCATTCAAAATCGTTCAGACGTGTGCGGTATTCTGCTTAGTTTAGGGATATGTAATTCCATTTGACAGGTTGGCAGGAAACTAACCGCCTCACGCACACACACACACTCACTCACACACACACAGTCTCGCTTTGTGTCACTCGCACTCACTGTTATCGATTCGGCTTCGATACCCACCAGTTGCAGCCGCCGTGCCGACTGTACCGCCGCCGCCGCCGCCATCTTTGTGGGTGCCGGTGGCGCCCTCTCCCGTTTGATTTTGATTAACGACAAACGCCGAGTTCTCCTCCTTGGTGATGCTCATGTAATAGCATGTGTCATCCTTCTTCATAATGTGCCTGGGTCCCGGATTCAACAGAATGGTATCCTCGTAAAATTCGGGCAATTCGGCCGGTCGCACGCCCACCAAAGCCACGCCATATCTGCGGGAACAAGCAGTGAATGTGGGCGGGATGGTAAAAAGTTTCATATTTTACATAAATTTGCCTTTGAATGGCCAGCATTGCCGTGTAAATAACACGAATTACGATCAACTTTGACTCCCCCAACATGGCAGGGAATTTATTATTCCCTTACTCTCCGCCCGGCCGGGCGGTCGGGTGAGTTATTCAAATTAATTTCTGCCATCTGACAGGAGTTGTGGTAGTGGGGATTTTCGGGATTCTACTTACTTGCGGTGCGAGTGGAAACTGGCGTAGGTGAAGCTCTTGCCCTCGTACTCGCCAAAGAATCGGCTGTCGCCCAGGACAATGTGATAAATTTCATTGCCAGAGCATTTGCCATACAGACGATGCCATTCCTCAGGAGACTGCTGGCCCTCCCTAAACGCAGAGTTGACACACAGAAAAAGAGAGAGTGAGCATGAAAGTTGTGTAGTTGAAACTTCTCTTCAGCCCCAGCCCACTCGACCACACCGCCACATTGCGGCTGATGCTCATCGAGTTAATGGCCATCAGAAAGTTTAATTATTGGGCCACCTGAAGGCGGTAAACGAAACCACCGCCTCTTAATGGTTTTGGAAAATGTGGGGATCCTTGAGAGCTCTCTGCTGAGCTAGGCGTATGCGTAATTAGCGGAAAGTTCTGCTCAAAACGGCGCCAGGCTAGGCCGGCAAAACGTCATTTAAGATTTGCTTTGACGGCCGATGGGCGGATACTTATCTTGCTTTCGGTCTATTTGTCAGTCGGTCACAGGTGAAATTTAATTAAAACACACGCATTCGAGCGGCCAGCCCACCGCCCACGGCAAGCGCAAACAAATGTGTCCTTGCGGGCTTATTTGTCCAGCAAACGAAATAAATTAGCTGGCAGCGAAAGCGGAAGGACGCGAAAAAAGATGACCCCGTGTGGGCGGCGCCACGCCCCACCCGCCCCCCGTTTACTTCGACGATTACGTACTGGCCGCGGGACGTGTGCAGGAGCAGAGTGACCAGTGTGCTGGCGCCGGGGCAGGTGCAGTTGTTGGCCAGCAGCGCGTATTTGAACTCATCCTCGCAGACCACGTGCTCGGCGAATTTGACGTGCAGCTTGTGTTCCGGCCTGTTGGCGGGGCGTTAAGGACGGAAGTGCCAGGATATGCGGTTTGGCGCACGCACAGTTGATTGCACAGGACCAGCCGACCGGCGACAAAAGAAGAAATCAAATTGAGTTTTTGTGGGTCGGCATTGACAGCGCATTCTCACCTGAAAATCTGCACATACTGAGGGACATTCGGCGCAAAGTCCTTGACGGCCCACGAGCGCAGGATCGTGTGCTCATCAGCGGCCGTTTTGTCCGCATAGTTCCGTGCGGCCAAAATGAAGCAGGCCTCGGCCTCGTTCATCCGGGCGCGTACCAAATCCCCGTCCTTCAAACACGAACCCTGCGAATTCCATGCAAATGTCAATTTACTGGCGAATTTAGTCAGCCCGCCCACCTTACCTGAATGTAGATGACCCGCTGGGCCCAAATCGGCACCTGCAGGATCATACGCATCGTCGTGTCCAGCTCCATGGGGCTGAGCAGCACCACATAAAAGTCCTGCAGCAGCGGATGCGCGTAGAACTCGTTCAGGAAATCCATGATGGTGTCCGCGTGCAAAGTTGTCGAGCACACAACCACATGCTTCTCGCTCTGGGCCCGATGCGAGGAGTAGCTGCCGCCCAGCTTCTGGCGCTCCATCCAGGTGAAGGCCAATTGCTCGAACTGCGAAATGAAGGGCAGGCGGCGAAAAAAAAAACGGAAACAGTTAAAAGCTGGGGAACTGGCCTTGCCTGAAGGACTCTGGTGACTTTAATTGTCTTTTGGGTTAGCTACAAAAAAAATTGTGCTATTTTCTGCATTTCTGATGGCCGCCGCCCCCTCGCCATCCGCATTAATAATTCAATTACAATTTTAAGTGCTTAGCTTCCGTTCGCCACGCTCACATTCATCAGAGTGCCCTGTGGGGCCTTGAAAACGTCACTCTTCGTCCTGTCCATTCACAGCGTCCTGTTTGCTTTCATTGTTGCATGTTTCCTATTCAGCCCGGCGTCCCTCCCCCGGCCTGCATCCGACCAACTGCCACACTATAAACTTGCCCGCCAGCTTTGACATGTGTGTGCCACTTGTTTTCAGCTGTTTGTTGCCGCACGGACACCAAAACAACCACGGCAGAGAGTGAAGTGGGGAAAGAGCCAAGTCGAAAGCACAAATACCGAGTGGTCCGAATTGTTTGGCTACAAAAATTAAACAAGCTGATTCAAAGCAAACAAGGACCGTCATCAGGAATAAACACCGATAGCCAAACACCCTAAAAATCTCCTATTTAAGAAGGATGAAAATCTACGGAGTCGAAAGCAGGGAGACTGAGAAAATTAGCAGATGACGCCAGAGATCATTTAAGTGGATGAGAACGGGACAAAATTTTATGGTTAGATTAATTTGAAGGAATTTAAGACCAATGACTGCGTATTTAAGAGATTTTAAAGATCCATTCTCATTAAAAAATAGCGAGAAAGCCGATAGCCAAAGGAATTTAAAGGCCCCCATTGAGGCCTGCATGGCCTCCATAAAATGCCGACTGAGTTCTTTATGGTTGCTCATAAATTCTTGGCCACTAATACGCCCGTCTTGTGGGAGTGCAGCGCATGCAGTCCGCATAACAAAAACATTTGATTGATGCCCTTGTTTGGTCATCCAATTCCACACAGACCGCCGCCACTCTCCGCTGGTCGCTGTCCACTGTCCTCTGACCGCTGATATTTAGATTGGCTTCGGGTTTATGCCAGACAGAAAAACAATTGTTGGAAAATTGTTGAGCATGAAAGCCAACAAATGCATGACGCAAAATAAACCAAACATGGCGACTGACAGCGATTCCCCCATATTTCTATCGATGGACTCGCCCGCCCCTCAATGACCCCAAACATTAAAAGCAAGTGATTCTGATCGATGGACTGGCTGCAGCTAATCGGGCCACTTACCTGCGTGGGCAGCACAATCAGAGCCACACAAATCATAATGACCATGTAGAGCTGGGAGGGCCAGATGTCGGGCACAAAGTCGCCGTAGCCCACCGTCGAGAAGGTCACAACCACGTAGTAGGTGCTCTGGAACAGGTTGAGATGCCGATGGCCGGCCCGCTGAAAATGCTGAATGCCACAGACGCTGCGGGAGGAGAGCAAAATTAGCTGTGAATGGCCCAATTGGCATTGCCCCCCCAGCACTCACCTGGTGAACACCAGACACAACAATGTGGCCGATAAAATGGTCAACTGCTGTGACAACGCCGACTGTGACTTCTGCATGGCCCGGTGGAGGTCATTCTAATGGAAGAGGGGGAAGGAGATAGAGGCTCATGGGGGCGCGGGGTGGAAGTACTCACAAACATGTTCTCGAGGGAGCGCTTGGCCAGCCAGCAGTTCAGGAAAATGGGTATGAATAGATTTCGCAACGGCGGATGCACAATCTGCGGAGAGACCGGAAGGCAGGAAGTGCCAGCGGTTCCGAAATGATTAGAATGGATGAATAGATGGCGGACTCACTTACCGTCAGGGCAAAGGGTATTGTCGTCACTAATTCTAGTATAAAATGAAATGAGAGTATTTGCTGCCAGATGTTGCCCTGCAAATAAAGAAAATCCTTAGCTGGGTTGGTGGAAAGATGGAAATTGGCTGGCCCACGCACCTTATAGCCTAGATATGTGAGGACAAGGGATTGCGTGAGAGACACCATGGCCAGCAGCAGTTGTAGGACCCAGAGCACCGTCGGTCGATTCACCCACAATATGGCATCCCAATTTATAATGGGATTCTCCTGGAACTCCTCCTCGGTCAGCTTGGCGGAGATAATAAACTCCGTCTTATTGGCCACTTCGCAGCCATAACTTACATGCGGGGAGAGAAGGACACAAATCATTCGGTTTCATCGGCCATAATTCACCTGCCACACACACACAACCACACACACGCCCACGCACACTTACCATGTTATAAATGTTGGATTTTTATCCAATATCACACGTATAATGTAGAGAACACACGACAGTAACTTAAGGAATAAATCGGCAATTCGTATGCGTAAGCCTGCGAAAGGGAAACAAATTAAATGAGCCACAGGAAATTGGGTCATCTGGGGGGAGTTCGTTTTGTTGGTTTATCTTTTTCCCTTGTACAAGTTGTCTTCAATTATATCGGCGGTGAATCGATATTTGCCTGGGATTATCAACCCGCTTTGTAGTGTCGCTTCGAATGGTCGTTTGTTTGTTTTGCTGTCTGTCAGTCGCCAGGAACTTTAACTACCTTGGCAGAGTGGGTCATTCTGTCTGCCGACTGTCGACTTGCGGTCTGTGGCTTGCTTACAGAAATTCAATTAAATTTCCCTCCACTTTCTGGCAATCAAGTCAAATGTTTTGATGACCGCCCCCTAATCAAAATGTCAATCCAAAGGGCAACAAAAAACGACTCGAACGGAATTAGTTGGCAATTTTTTCGATATCTGAAACTCAAACTAGAAAGATTCTTTTATATGCCTCGTCTTTTTTTTCGTCACATCACTGCCTGCTCCCCAATTTCTTACTGACTTCCCATTTCAGTTTCCTTAAAGTCTCCTTTTCACTATCTTCCCCACGTCTCCTCGTTGTCTTCTGTGCAGTGGATTTTCTGAAAGAGTTAATTTTTTTTTACTCACTTGATCGCTGATTCTTAATGAAATAGAGTTGCAGTCTTTCTTTGAATGTGTTTTCATTTACATAGTACTCCACTCGAACTCTGTAAGGAGAGAAAAGGAGAAAAACCGCATTAAAATTTTATCCTCTTTGATTTTTATCAGCAAAGGAGCCTCTTCCCCGCCGTCGCCCAACGGCAATTGCCGCACTCACTCATCTCATTAGAGCCACGATTCTCGGTGGGCGCACGCGTTGCCCTGGGAGATGCTGAGACCACCAAGCAACTGGTGGCTGGGGCATGTGGAAAGAGAGGGGCCGGGGGCTGTAATTCCATTAGGAAGTGCGTGCGTGGGGTGTGTGTAAGTTGGGCATTAAGTTGTCAGCAAGGACGTGGGTGGCCGGAGGACTCCGCCGTACGTGCAGTGCAATCGAGACGCCCAACGAGACCGGGATAAAGAGGAGCCTGCATTATTGGCACTCGACGGCACACGGCAGGCAGCGTCACGTAGGTGGTCCCCTGTCAGCCGGTGTACGCAGCAGGATCCTTTGGGTGTTCCGGAAAGAACTTTGGTTTTATTGGCGCATCTGTTGCTTGTCAGGCAGTTGGCCAGACAAATTCCATTTTCGGGTCTTTCAGTTGCTTTCACTTGCAGTTGGATTGGCAGGCGATCCAGTCACGCAGCTCAGTCACAAGATTGATAGACAATAAGCCGCCAGTTGGCCAGCAGCCCTGCGAATGGGAATAGGCGATGGCAGCTGCAATTTTCGGGTAATGGAAGCTCGACTGATGGCTCATCAAGACAGAAGTTTGGCGCAGCAATAAAAGAATTTCCGAAAGAGTTTTCATATCAATAATTCACGTGGATGCAGAATTTAAGGCAAGCAGTCGACTTCTTCATCATTACTTATTGGTTTTTAATACCGACTGTAGCCTCTTTATATCGTTCGAGAGCTCATGAACAGAAGGACAGGTGAGCGCAGCCAAAAGGACGAAAAGGGGGATACAAAAATGGCTTTACTTTATTGAACTTAAAGTCTTCTTCTTCGTGGTGTTTGTAAATTTTTGGGGCCATCGCCTTTTACACAAATTAGGGCTCCTGGTAAAAAGAAGTATTGCATTTTTGATGATTGGAATTCCTCAAATGCCCCGTTGTATTCATAATCTTTTCAGAGCTGAAGCTTTTAGGAGATACCGGAGATAAAGAATCCCCATGGAGAGGGCTCGACTTAATTACCTGAGTGCATTTGATGTGAATGCCATGAAGGGGCGAATATTGGCTGTCTGACGGGGCGGGGGCACCAAAACTGTGGGACACAATGAAATCAACTTTTTGTTTCGGTGCCGGGACATTCAATTAAAGGTCCTCGAGCCGCACCTTCACGCAACGCACTGCCGCTTTGTTTGTTTTAATGATGACAAAGCACAATGGACAACCGCCGAGCCGTCCGGACGGACGTTGGTAACAAAAGCATCACCGATATTACCGCTGGGACCTGCGGCCGCTGAGGGCGTGCATATTCATGTCAAGGTTAATGCACGTTCTTCTCTCTGCCAAGTTTTGGTCCCCAGGGCTCAGGCAAACGGGCTGTGGCGTGTAGAAGTGCCAATGACTGCACTGCCGGTGGCTTTCGCACGTCTATTAACAGTGCCGGGCCAAGAACCCCGGCGACAAGTGACCAATCGGTAGGTGGTGGTTGGGCAAAAGGCGATAGCGGTCAATTTATTTAACACTTGCAGGCAGTAACCTCTGACCTCCGAGATCTGCTCGGCTGCAAGGCAACGGAAATTTCATAGTTCATTCCACTTGCGGGACATTGAACGCGGCAAATAATTTTCCCATCGGGATGATAAATTACTGGCGCCTCTTATCCTCTCCTTTTCATGCGGCAGCCGCCTCCTTCCTCTCCATCAGCTTCTCTTTGATACCGGGTCGCTTTTGTGAGCAAAAGAAAGGCAAAAAGCGTCGCAATTTAACGTTGCGAACTTTGCTTTAAAAGTGTTTAAAAGTTTTAAAGAAAGCCTTTCTTGATTAAATTTCTTTATGCTTGTAAGATTCTGGTTGGAAATTTAATCCCATGGCCGAGAAAAACGAAACGTTGTTCACTCGAAGCAATTTAAATCCCACAGCGAATTGAATGCGTTGGAGGAAAACAAACCGAGAATTGTGCGAAATTCTGGCAAAATCCCACTCTAATCACATTTCTGCATAGATTAGGCAAACAATTCTCGCACACACCAATAAAAATACCAGAATAAATAAACAAGCCAAACGCATGGCAGCTGCATGCAAAATTTTAGCCCAGCCAGCGAGCGGCGCTGAATCGAAATGCAAATTGCTGGTCAGCCAGCCAACCGGTCTGGTTCTGCAGGCAGAAAGGGTGTTGAAAGCCTTTGGAATATTCATAAAATCTGACGGTTCGGTTTGAGAGCTGCGGGCGGCAGCCATGTGGCATCATTAAAGACGATTGTTGCCCCAACACACACACATCCTCAATCTCAGTCTTGCTGTTGTCGCTGCCTATGAAACTGAATCGCAGTCATTAAAATGCCAACACCGAGTCGGTTGCCTCCGGGCCGCCAAAGCTGAGGCCAGACAACTTGGCCTATAGGTCCTGGCATTACACTGACATTTAACAAAAGCCCCCGCTGTAATAATGTTTGCTTAGCCGCCTCCGCTCACCGACCGACGTTCGGCTGAAGACAAATTGCGCGCTAATGTGTTTCTGTTGTTTCATCATTTGATTATCAACAGCCGAGAGATGAAGGAACTGCTGGCGCTGCGAAGAAGACGGAGGCGGTGCTCGCCAATATTGAATTTAAAGCTGAAACCTTTTAACAGCGCATAAAAGCCAAGTTACGCAGCCAGGCGCCCGATAGCCTCAATGGTTGCCAGGCTGGCGACGCTGCGTTGTCAACGTTGGTTGGCGGGGGAGCTCACCTGCCGGGGCTGCTCGCTTTACTTTTATTGATTTTCAAAGTTGATTTTCTATTTGCCAGAGTTGGTCTGCCGGCGGGTGGCAAGTTCGTTGCTCGAATTTCGATTCGGGAAAATCAGTTTGTTTCCCCAGATTCGATTACCTTCGCTGATTAAATTCGAGTTGAAAATCAATTTCGCCTCTGCCTCGTCCATTGTCCAACTGACGCAGGAATTCGTTGCCCAAAAAAACCGGCCCGGACCGGGTATACAAAGCAAACAAGCACCAGCACAAAGGACAACGGGAGCGCAGCCAGCGGACTCGCAAATTGCATCCTCGCGCAACGCAACCCGAGACCCGCAACGTGACGCAAGCATCCCCACCCACTCGTCCGACATTTAACCATCCCCGAGATAAGCCGGTCACCGGCAAGCTGGGCGGCAATGGGCGAGGTCGGGCCCGCTGGCTTCACTTTTTATGGGGACTCCTAAAATCTTTATGGCTCGCCCAACGTTCCCCGCGATCTGTAGCCGTTTGATGGCCGGGACGCAGCGATATAACTTCGAACGTTGCACGCTGCACGCACGCCCCGTTGGCCAAAAGCGCCCGCCATAAAAACCGAATGAAGCTTGCCAAAAATGAAGATGCCTGAGTGAGCACATAATTACCGCCGGCGATAATGGGCTGCCCCGCCCACCGACCGAATGGAAGGCGGGGCTTGGCCTGGGCGGTCGATTGGTTTGAGTCTCGGCTAAGTGGTTCGTCATTAAAATTGTCTGGTTGATTGCGCGAGATTGGAGGCGGAGTGCGGCCCAAACTTAAAGTGAAGCCGGCTAGTGACGAGCGGTTGGTTGGGGTGGCTGAGTTTATAATTAAATCAAATTGAATTTGATTAGTGGAGATGCTTGCCGAACTGAAGCCCCGAGGCCGCAAATAAACCCCGGCCAATTGAGATGGAAAAAGCGAGGACGTCCCGATGTCCTCGACTATTGCAGTGTCGTCTGTGATTCGCTTTTAGTTGCCAGTTGATTCGATTAGACGCACACACACACAAGCAGACGTGGGTGCCTCTGTGCGTTAATGGCCAACAAATTGGCTGCTTAGGCGGGGCGGCAATGAGAGAAATTGATTTATGTGTCAAACGGCGTGAGGATAATGCAATTTCATTCAACGATGCATGCCGGGTCCCCGCCCCCTTGCCCAAAGAACTCACCTGGGTATGCGATCGTAGGAGTCCCAAGACGATAGGCAATTGTAGGACGAGTTGCGACTGTTGCCCGCCATGTTGCAGAGTAAATGATCCATTTGCTTAATATTTTCCACACTCACACACAGGCCCAGCCATGCACTAGGATTATTAAGGATACCTTGGGCCTCACCTCACTGCCTGCAGTTGAGGGCGGGCGCTGATGGTCTGCCGATTGAAAGAGCCGCAAAATTTCCGAGGCGAAATTTTAACAAAATTTGCATTGTCCGTTGGCAGTTGAGTGAATGGACAGTTTAATTGCTTTTTCTGGCCCACAAAGGACACCAGAATTGGCCGTCCTAGCCCCAAAATTAAATTAGATTTTCGATTAGAGGCTAAAATTTTCTTTCATTTTTGCTTTCAATTTTCCTTTCAACTTCCCGATCGTTCGACCGGCCAAGCTTCAATTTCGGCCGCCGTCCGTCGCTTCTATTTTAATCAAAATTAATGGTATTTGGCAATTAATTTTGTGTCTTCTGTCGCTTCAATTTTTCCGCATTTGAGCACGCAAAGGGTTGGCACCCGCCCAAGAACAGCCAACTCGCAGTGCAAATTGAAAGACAAACACGCGGGGGCCTCCCTCACGTCCCCTTCGCTGCTTGTGGCAGTTTAACATTTAATTGCAGTTGCTGTTTGTATTCATGTTGATGTTGTTGCTGGCAATTTAATAAATTTATTGGCAGGGCCCCGAAGGAGAGCCCCGCTTGTCCCCACTCAGCAACGAGAGAGCCAATCGAGGCGTCTTTGTTCTTTTAATGCTCTTCGTCAGCAGAGAAAAAGGGGAATATTTGTTTTGCTCGAGAGTTGGGCAGCAGCGATTATTATCAGGACTAGATAACTCCAATTTAAAAGCGATTCCTGAAACCCAAATGAGCCCATTCTCCGACCTAAAATGATGCATTTCTTTAACTCTGCTTGGCTTTTTTCGAGAGCATTCGGTGTTCGGTTTTTACTTATCTTCTCCTTTTAGCCGCTTTTTATTTACCAACGTTCGACCCTTCGGGCTGCCGCAATTTGATTGTATTTATTTAATTTACCGACTCTGCCGTTAACTGGCCATAATCAGAGGGCCATTAAATTGCCGGACTCGGTTAGTCGGCGTTGATCGAATTAATGGAATTATGAAAGGCGTGTGATTTACCCGATGGCCGTTCAATTTCAGTTGCCTGGCAACTCGTCGGAATTACTTTTCCCCTCTCTCAACCAATTGAGAAAACCATTATGCCCCGCCAGCAAAGATAAAAAGCCTGGCTGGCAAATTAACTTCCGGGAAATCTTATGGCTTCTCCAAGGAAATTCCTGCCTGTCCTGTCATCTTCGCACCGGAAGCCCCAACGCCTCACCGCCTGCGTAATTGAATTCAGCTCAATTGTTTCATTACTTTCCATTTTATCCAGACAACTGCCGAACTTAATGGCTTAAATTTTGACAAGTCCCGGCCGCTGTAAGTGGCAAATCCCCGGCACTTATCACATTAGATGACGCGACAGCCCTGACCCGCCGCCAAGTGACAAATGATCGGGCCCCGCTCGATTCTGACTCTGATTTGCAGCAGGCAAACGAGCGTGAAATGTAAATGCCAGAGGGACGCCAGGACGCTCGGACTGGCAGGACTCAAAGCGAACAAGCCAAGTCATCTGTCATATGCTAAACCGTCTGAGGAAAGCGGGAAGGCGGTGGTCTGTCTGTCGGGCGCATTTTGTATTCAAGAGCTAAGCGATTTGTGGTTGTTATCCTATCATTTGGCATTGTTTTGCTGGGGCCAGGCTTGGGCCTTGGGACCGACGGCCGCCACTTGGAATGGCTTTTCGGGAGACCTTAAAACGGATTTGAAAATCCCTTGCGGGGCGGCTGACTGACTGACTTTCATTCTCATTTAAATTTCCGTGCAGCTGCAATTTATTGGCATTTACTTTGTGGCGGACAGGACAAGCGGTTGGTCGGTCGGTGGACCCTTTGGTCGGCCTTCGTTTCAATTAAAAATGGCCTGTTTTTTTGGCCTGGCTTGTTTTATTTGGCGACCCGTTGTGACGCGTTGTCGTGACGTTTTGAACTTTAACATTCAACTGGCTGCTGCTGGCTGGGAATTTTATTCAATTTGATTTGCACTTGGCTCATATTTAATGCAGCTGCAAGAAAAGTTGCCCAGGGTCGCCGTCTGACTCTCTGAATAATTCAAGTCGAGTGCGGCGATTTTTCTATTTCGACTTTGGCTTTTCCACCCAAAGATAAGCTTTTTTTTCGTAGGTTCCATGGGCATTGAAAGGGATTAAATTTCATGGTTCGAAGAATCTTTGGCCAGAGTTTCAGGTGGCAAAAAGGGGGACCCATTTAAAGTTCGAGGGAATCAAATCAAAGCCACAGACAAGTGCGCCAGAAGTGAGTGACTTTTTGAAAGGCAGCGCAGGTTTTCAAAAGCCTCAACTCGGGGCTAAATGCCCTGAACCTTTTAAGCGGTCAGGTCGAAATTTTCATACATTAAATGCAGAAAAGATTGAAGTCTCCATTCATTAAACTCATCAAATCTCCCCTACGCCTCTGCCATTTGCCATTTACCACCTCAAACCCTAATCCTTTTAGGACCTTTGATTTCCCAGTAGAACTAATGAGATAATTCAATTTCCACTGCTGTTCCTAGAACTTTCGATACTTTGAGGCTAAGGACTGCGAACCCAAATGGGATTGTTGACCTCAGCCGAAAACTTCTCCGCAAACTTCCAGGACTTCCAGGTAAGTTGAGGAGATTAATTCCCTGAAGCCCTCGGCTGCCAACTGGCTGACAATTGGGGCATTACAATTCATATCTGAGGCAGCCCATTTGGAACTTTATGTCTGCACCCAATAACCACGTAGGCGCGCCCCCCACATACGCACCCTTGGTCACGCACACCGGGGCATTAAGTATACGCCGCGTGGCGCGAGTAGTTTTGTTTGGCTCGTTATGATGTCGCAATTTTGTTGTCTACATGTTTTATGTCTGTGGTTGGTAGTTTTTCTGAGAGTCACGCCCCTTCCAGAGGCCCAGCCACGGCGACAAATTGTATGCCTGTCCGCGTGTGTGTGTGGCAATTACGTTAATTGTCAGTCAACAGAGTTATTTTTAACACCTTTATTGTGGAAGGGAACGCGGCGACAGCCAATTTGCCATTAAACAGGCTTAAACTTAAGTACACGTGGGTGGAAATTTCTCCGACGCGAGCAACCAAACTAATCAGGCTTAAGTATCCGAAGGCCCCGAGCAGTTGACCCAAATGGGGCAAAACAAAGGCCTCGATTTACCTGTCCCTTAGCAATTGCTGGCTCATCTAAGCCAGACACTTCTCCCATATATCAGACAGACCAGAAGGACTTCCGAAATGTGGCCGCCTGCTCGGCGGACCTTGCAGGCCCAGGGCCGTCTGGCTGGCAATGCCAGGCAGTTTGGAGTTCCAAGGAATCAGTGGGGCGTCCTTGAGACGACTGACAATACACCTGCCGCCGCCGGGCTGGACTATTTTGAATCGACATTCAGTCGAGTTAATTTTAGCCTGACATTCCAGTTCATTAGTCACATCGATTGGCCGAATGCCCTTCCCATTCGTGGAGGAGGAATGCTTGCATCGAATTCGCCAGGGCATTGAACCAGAAGGAGACTTAAAGTTGAGCCCAACCATTCAAAAGGGTGCTGCGATTGAAGGACTCAATTTGGCTGGACCAACTTGCGATTTGCATAGAAAACTCTCAATGCTTTTGTCTTCTCCTTTGGCGAGACAATACGGGCGGCCCGGACTGGCTTTGTCTTGCCAACTTTCGGCTGTCGCAGTCGAGATGTGAAACTTATGAACTTTCATCAACTGCAGCGGCAGCAGCAGCGGCAGCGACAGCGGTCGTTGGTCGACAGCCAGGCAACGACCTTCGGGGAGGCGAAGTTGCCTGGCGGAAGCCGCGCAGTTCCAGGCAGCGGTTCATGTAAATTTCTTCATCGGTTCTTTATGCCTTTTATGCGCCGCCCTGCAGTCCCGATTTATGAGCGGATGTAGGGGGATTTCCAGTCGTTTTATGGTCGCTGCCCCAGCTGACCTTTGCCGGCAAAGGTCATTGGGGCGTCGCATTTAATGGGCCCCAAATGTATTTGCCATTTAATGGCTGCCAAAAGGGCTGGCCAAATTCGATGCTCTGCAAGCCGCGCTCCCCCCAAAAATCGGCTGCGAAATTCATATGCCCGAATTAGCATTGCTAATGGGACACCGTCCGCCATCAACAATGCAAACACCGGCCAAATGCGTTGGCAAACACGAAACGCCGACCCCGCAAGCTGCACCAACAAACTGGCCGTTCCCACGCCGGCGGGGAGCGGAATTCCCAGAAATAACCGCAAATACGGCACGACAGGAATGCCGGGCCTGCCGGCCACAAATGGCGGCTCGATTCGCCGTCCGGAAATGCCGGGCTTCCGGCCTGCGAATTTATTAGGGCGGCCCGGCCCATGTGCGTGCCGCTTGTCGTCGATGTCAAGTGAAAGTTTGGCCTGCCGCCAGCCGCACCCGCGCACCCACGGGGCAGACGGCACGCCTTGGCTGCCTGCCAATTCCGAGCAACAGTTTAAAATAGAAAGGCGACAACATGTGGCCGGGGCACCCGCGGGGACTGGGCGCGGCGGTTGGCTGATGTGAGCCGCCAGACGGCTGGCAACTGTTGCTCCTCTGCTGCTGTTGTTGTTGCTGCTGTTGGCCTTGGTTAGCATATTTAATCGTGCGGAAGCAATCGATTGCCGTTAAATGGGCAATTTGCCGTAATGATGACATTACGGCGAACAGCAATACCGACAACACTTTCCCCGGGAAATGATGAGCGCTCTCTGCCACAACAAAAAACCAACCTCTTCATAAATCAACATTCTAAACTTCCAGCGGCAACAATGCAAAGTAGGAGCAGGGGAGTCTGCGAGGGCAGGAGATGATGAGTAAGCCTCACGCAACCTTTTATGGCCATTTTTTTTCGGTGGCAAGAAAAGAAAGCAGCGCAGAGAAAATCGCGTCGGTCCGCGCGCCCTGCAAAGTAGGCAGCAAATTTATCACTTGAGCGGCTTAATGGCACTTGGCAAACAACAGAGCGGCGAGCAGAGAACACAAAAGCGCATTACAAAGCGTTTAGCATGTTTTTCTTTAAAGGACCAACATCCCCGGCTCTTGAGTGGTCGCCCACCGCAGCCTGAGGTCGACTAGAAAAGCCAGGGATCATGTGTGTTTATAAATCAGACAAAATGAAGTCGCAAAGGACGAGGAGGGCAGGAGAGATTTATGGAATTTCTAAAGAAAGTCATAGAACGACAGCACGCCACGAATTTCGAGAGTATATTGAGAGTTTGATTGACTTCGGCGGATATTAGAAATATGTGGGGATTTCTTTTAAGGATTTTTAAAATTGAGTGGCAGAAGGCAGAGAGGGAGAAATTTACATAAAGTTCTTAAAGTTCCGTGGAGTCTTT
Organism: Lissocephala sabroskyi; assembly: GCA_037075105.1. NCBI lineage: Eukaryota > Metazoa > Arthropoda > Insecta > Diptera > Drosophilidae > Lissocephala > Lissocephala sabroskyi. The sequence goes on from JBAMCP010000038.1 coordinate 73,911, forward strand.
CAACATCAGGAATTAGAACTTTCATAAAAGAAAGGCCAAAATTCTTTAAGGCTTTTCAATTTAATTCGCTCTGCTTCTTTGCTTTCTTTACTCAATGCTCAACTTTTTCCCCAATTTTTACATGGCGCCTTCAAAACACAATCTGTTTTAATAAATATAAAATATTTTCTTGAATTTTATAGCACGGCGGATCAGGTCGTTTTTGGCCAACTGATTGAAAAACTTTCTCAACTTTAAAACTTTCATTTTCTTTCAGAAGTTTATTTTGAAATTTAAAAGAAGCCTTTCCGCTTACACGAGTAAGAAAACCAACAAATTTTTCTCACTCAATCATTTTCGAACTTGAAGATTTGCCACTTAAGAGCCAGAGAACTTAAGGACCTTTCACTTCACACTCCTTTACCTTAAAGCGTATCAGCGATTAACACAAATAAAAGACGTTTTTTAAAGGAAATTTTAAATTCACATTTAAAGAACTGAAATCTATTTTCGATTGAACAAAACAGCTGAAGATTTTCCCACGATTTCACTTCTTAAAGTCTTAAAGAGGGAAATCCGAAAGCGTTTTAAAAAGGGAATTTAATCCAACCCAACGGAGACAACCAATAAAGACAAAAAGAAGCCAAGCTGCAGGAATCTGAAAGGATCTTTAAACTGCTTCGCCGAATCGAAACACAGGAGAAATAAAAAGCGGGAACCCCGCAACTTAATTGCCGACAAGAACCCCGTCAACGCCGTCTGTGTGTGTGAAATTGTACAATTTCGCATTCGAATTATTTTCGTGTGTGGATGAAAAAGCAGAAAAGCAATTTGCATTCGCCAGTTCATTTCGCATATGAGAAATTCGGTTTATTTATGCTCAAACGGACAGGCAAGAGGGCCAACTGACAGCCAAGTGGATTCTGTCTGACGGTGTGTGTGTGCACTTCGAATTATATGCCAAATTAGCTTATTTGACATGTTGGCGTGCAAATATTTAAACAAATAAAGGCGAAGGCGGCGCTGGCGAACCATTCACGCCCCAAAAGAAAGCCAGGAGAAGAGTCGCTGAGCCTGGCAGCCTGTCGCCAACCGCAGCCGCCATTCACCCATCGCTGGCCGCCCGCCATTGCTGTATTGACTTATCTGCTCTTGTCAGTTAATTTCCGTTCAAGTGGCCATTAAAACAATCAATGCGCCGCTTAGGCCTCCACACACACGCACTCGTGCGTGCAGACAGTGTCGAGGGACCTTTCCATATTTCATGTCATCGAGACGCCGCCATTTTTATAGCGGGCCATTAACGGCCGCCCGTCCCGGCCGCGCAACAAAATGGCGGCCGATTGCCAAAAAAAGTCATAACTCAATTAAAGGCGAAACAAGGCCGGGCCGACTTATGAATAATTTGGCGAGTTGGATTGACTGATAGGCCGATTGACCTTCGGGATGAATCTTCATCTCTCGGGCTATCAATTTATTGTTGTTAATTTCCTGACACGCCACCCGCCTTCCCCGGTCGGCCTATCCTTCCAGTCCATTAATATTAAATTAAATGATTGCCATACGTGTCAGTTGGTTGGATGAGTGTGTGTGCGTGTGTAAGAGCGGGTCTGTCTGTGTGTATCCTTGTAATTATGCTTAGTGTCCCGAAGCGAGGGCCGGACGAGGGCCGACAGCGGCGGGCACGTGAGTGTCAGTTGTAATCACCGATGTCGGGCAGATACAAACTTCTAAGTGGATAAGTAAACTTGAAGAGGCCACAAAACTCCACTCGCTAACCGCAGGACAAAAGTCCTACAAAGGCAATGGCAAGTGACAGCTAAAAATGAGCAAGGAAAATTTCCAGGCAGTTCAAATAAATTTGCGGGCTCCCCAAAAGTAAATCTTTGAATTTAGCCATTCACTCAAACGAAGTCAGGACATTTGCAAATTTGTTACCTCGCCCCCCGAAGCATAAAAAATATTTAAATATTTTTTCTAAGCACTTTCTCTGAAACACTTTCTTCACTTTCTCGTTGGGAAATCGCGTCGCGTCTTCGGTTGGTCGGTTTCGTGGTCGTTTCACTTTCACTTGCACTTTCTTCGTTGGCTGAGGCTTTCGTACGCGTCGGCACAAGGATAACGACTGATTCCCGATAACCAGCCGCCGACCGGACCCCAAGGAGGCGGCGCAAACTCGCTGGCCCACGCCACAAACCCACCATCATCGTGGTGGGTTCTGAAATTCCCGGCCAGCTGATTCGTCCCTGGCGCCAAATCCACGTGCCGGCCCAACTGTTATAGCTGCAGGATTTGTTTATGTTTGCCTCCAAAGAGCGCCAACCAAAGCTTTCACAAAAAGCTTCAAACCGAAGAGAACCTGAGTCCTGTTAACAGGCTAAGAGCGGCTGTTAGGCCAAAGCTTCGTGAAAGCTTCGCATAGCCGAGTTTGTTGCATATCCTTTGTGTCAACCGAGCAATCGACATACGAGTCGTTGGGATTTAAATGCCAATTACAAGTTTCCAAAATTCCGGGCCCCCTAGTCTTGGAGCCCTCCCACCAGAGTCCTCCGCCTGATGGCCCGACGACTTAACCTTTAATGGCATTGCCATCTATCATCCTGGAGGAAGGGAGTCAATGAAGGAGGGTGGCCGTCACCCTCGATTTGGAATTCATTTGTTAGTCAATCCCAGGAACGCTTAACCTGCGGCCCGGACCCGAGACCCGGGCCCGTAACCGGCAACAGGATCAGCTGGGTCTCTGTTGGTTTTTCGAGATAAAAACAAAAAACCTGCCTGAGCCGGGGAAAGTGCCGACTATCGGGAAACGCACTCAACCGACCGCTCAGATCATGAAATATTAATGCCAAGTAGGCGGCCTGGCCTGCCCGTGTGTGTGAGTGTAACCTTGACTGATTAAAATGCCGGAATGACAGGGACCCTTCACCGTGCCCACCTCCGCGCGCCGTCGCCGTTTCAGCCGCCTTTGTGGCAGGCCGAATTCATTTGCGGCTGACGGGGAGCACGCATTTCCTCAATAATCAATCATAATGAAGGCTCAGCGCAGACAGACAGCCAACCATCACCTCGCATCAGCCGACAGGATGGCCTGATATGTGGGAACGATGGGGGGCGGGTGGGGAGTTTGCTTTTGTGGCTGGTGAATTTGTGCGTGAGGCTGGCGAATTAATTCCGAAAGTTTTGTGCGCATAATAAATCGGTTTTTACAATAATTTAATCTACATAAAACATCCGCCAGTCGGCCACGCCTCCACCCACCCACTGCCCTTAATTATGCAGTCGTTGGGCTGCTCTAATCCCAAAGTTTCTATGGCTTCCTTTAGCCCCACCGTTTAACCTTTCCCAGGCACCCAAAAGTCAAAGGAAATTAGCTCGCTTACGCCAATGAAAAGACTTGGGGGTTTGGGAAATTTCGTTTTATTGTTTGGGTATTTGGAAAACTTGCTAAATTTTGGGGTAAAGCTCTCGCCGTTGATCAGGGACCGCAACGCCTGCACATCATCATGCCGATCAGGATGCCCAGGGCGAAGGATATCACATGCGTCATCTTTTCTTCTTGACGGCCTTAAAACAGCCACCGATTCTCAGCATTTGCCGGCCAACTTAATGTTTGGCAATCAAGTAGCCAATGATGGCCCCCACAACCAGAGTGATAAGCCGCTGCATTTTATTCGGTTTGAGAAATGCCGAAGTCGCTTAGAGAACCGGAAATAGAGGACCGTTTGATTGAATGGCGAATGCGACTTTCGGAGAACGCAAAAGTTGAGAGCTATGGAAGAGCCGTGTGGAATTTATAGCAATTGCTTATGAATGTTTCAAATTCTTTACTTACTGTGTTTTTTTTTTTTTTGTTAACTTGAAATTTCTAAATTTTTTAGGTATTCTTGCCGATCAGGAAACCCAAAATTCCACCAATAATCAGAGTAATAACTCGACCCATTCTAATCTACTGAACTGATTGTGTTCTACTGAGAAAAACTGCTAAACTAACTTTGCGATTAGCAATTCACAGCTTACTTTGATGGCAATTTCGTTAGTCTAAGACGGCATTGCCGGCTTTGGAAAGTTGGTCGGGGCAGGCATTTGGAAAGCAGTCAATTGATATGGAAGGTTCATATCATTCACATAGGACATTTTTCATAGAACATCAAAATTTCCGGTAATTTATTTCTCCCTCTTTTTTATATTTCGGCTTTTAAAACCTTGGTCCTACCGCGATGTGCGACCGTCCGCCCCGTTGTCCTGGCGAGAAGGCCCTGCGCAAGCGCTGCTGCCCGCAGCCCACTCTGTTCCAGAAACTGAACTGTGTGCCATGCAATCGGTTGTTCTTCTTTATAATCGGTGGCATTATCGGGCTGGTCTACGATGATATGAAGAAGCAGGCCAAGAAGGCTGCCGAGGAGGCCAAACTAAACGAGGGTAAGAAGGGCAAGAAGAAGAAGGAGGAGAAGCCCAAGAAGGAGGAGAAGCCCAAAAAGGAGGAGAAGGGCAAGAAGGATGACAAGGGCAAGGACGCCAAGGGCAAAGATAAGGACAAGGACAAAAAAGCGGACACCCAGTAAGCATTATCCAAATTAAAAACATCCCAAATTAAGATCATTTTTAAATTTATTATATTGATAATTTATTATTTCCTTTTAGTTAAAGACCGAAAGGGATTAGCAATTAACTCTGGAGAGCAAGCCCTGATCGCCTGAAAACCAAGGCAAATTTGAGGTTCTCTAAATAAAGAGAAAATTCTCCTCTCGAAACTTCAGGGAAAAGGCAGAGAAGCCTAAAAACATTGAAAGGGTCAATCTTAGGAATCGCAGAATACCCTGAAATCGAACCCCATCACGATCTTGAAGACGATTTCCTTGCAGGACTGAGAACATGAATCCAAAGGACTACTATGACCTAAAACCCAGAGAGAGATTGAAGGACTTTCCCATCAAGCTGTTCCTTAAGCCTACCTGATCTTTGACCAGCCCAAATAAATACCCAAATTCTTCCAGAACTATTGAAATTTTATTCCACCATATATATAAATAGGTTGTTTTTCAGGATGATCCCAAAGCCGAACAGGAAATAGGGTAAAGAATGACGTGAGCAAACGGATCGAGGTCCGATTGTGCTTAGGATTCTCTTTCCTGGTTCGCAACGGGCCCAAACAATTCGAATGTCGATGAGAGGACTTTTTCTTGAATTTTGATTGGCCCGAATCAAATGGGAGAAGTTCCCAATGTCCCCTAGCCAGCCAGGGACGGAGTAGTGGTTCTTCTCTTCCCTTTCCTCCTGGCCTGGTTCGTTGAATTGGGCCAATGTTAATAAATGGTGGTCCAGAGATTGTTTTTGATTTAGTCCCCTCGGAGAAACCGGCTCAGCTTGCAGCGCCCTCTGAAACATGAAGAACACGATTGGATTTTACTTCTTTTTCTTCTTCTTGGCATCCGCAAGCTCTCGCTTGAACTTGGCCTTGATGTTGGCCCAGCAGACGCCGATGCCAACACCAAGGACAAAGAAGATGACTCGATTGCATGGAAGGCAGTTGAATTGCGAGAAGAGCGATGGGCGAGGCCGGCAGGAGCTGCGCTGGATTCTCTTGCAACCTCCGCCTTCCATTTTAATCGGAATTTAATAAGCAGGACTTAAAAATTTTGTTAATTTCGATCCCAAACTATTGACGACAAACTGGCACAATGTGTCCAAACCGACCACATATAAAACCCACAGCCGCCTAAGATTCCAAAAATCGAATCTCGGCCGCCGCAGGTCCGCCTTTCCCGGCCACTTCACTCACCAAATTCAACGCTTTTCGCGTAAACTTTGAGTGCGCTTACTTCTTTCCCTTCTTTTTGTCGTCTTTGGGCTCGGGCTCGTCCGCGGGGAACGTCTTGCCATACCAAAGACCCACAAGGACACCAGCAAACAGCGCCGACAGGCGCTCGCACATCATACGCATGTTTGGGCTTCTTACTCAATTCGCTGGGCGAGCCAAATGGTCTGTGGTGGTCGGTCAGGGCTTGTGGTCCTATATTTACCCGTTTATATATATGGAAATTTTGTTAAGCTTCAAGCCGAAATGTTTTTCCTTAGCCGAAAATTGTACAATGACCAAATTTTGACAATCGTCAAACCCAAAATGCCAGCAATCTCAACTGCTTCTACGATCGCCGGCGGAAAGGAAAACTCACTCACCTTGGTATCTGCAAAGCGATCTCGTCGAGGCTGTCCGACGGACTCATCGGCGTCCTTTCGAAGAGCCGCGACGGCGCCAGCGTCAAGTGGCCGGTCGAGTCGCTCACGCATTTGAAGACCTTCGCCCCGCGGCGCTGGCGTTGCTGCTGGCGCTGCTGCTCGGCCCGCTTCTTGCGTTTGTTCTCCTCGGCCCGCTGCAGGTTATGCAATCGAAAGAAGAACATTGACATGCTGCTGGCTCGGGGGGAGGGATGTGTGAGAAGCGGTGGTTTGGCTGGATGAACGAGATTGGCGAGAATGTGGCGCGATTTTTATTTTTGGTTGCCGGTTTTTTTCGCGTGCACGGTTATTGTTGTTGTTGTACAGTTGCTGTTGTTGTTGTTATTGTCACTTTCTTGCAAATTGTGTTAATTTGTGGTTTAAAAAGCGTTTAATTTTCTCATCGCAGCTGATTTGATTTGAAAGCACTTTTCCGAAAAAAAAAAATTCAATTCTTTTTCAATTCGTTTAGCTGTGTGAGTGTCTGCTGTGTGTAGGGTAAATGAGGGGGGAGGGGGTGCATGCAAAACGAAATGCCAGGACCTTCCAGCCAACGAGCAAGTCGTTTCCCTGCCAGCTCTGCGTCGGCTCCTCGCCAAAGGGTTTGTGGCCGGAAATTGAAATATGGTCATCATTTGAGCAACTTATCGATATCTCCCGGAAATAAGGGAACTATTATTGCTGTTTTTAGCCGCCGGCTTAATTCAATCCCAGCCTTTTCAGGCTGATAATTTAAAAGAGCCAACTCCCCAACCCCCTGCCTGATTGATGGACGAAGGGACTGATTGCTGGGGCCTCCCGAACAGCTGCAATCAAAGAAGTCAAAGCAAACGGCAACTTCTGGTGCTCATCAATGAAAACGCCTCAGAATTTCCGCTCAATTAGAAGTGGGCGGGGGCGGAGGGGGCGTGTCGTTAATGATATCCATTCTGTGGAAATCCCTCGACTGCTGGGGGCCTGCGTCAAATAACAAATTAATCGAAATTTGCATAATTTCCACGAGCCGCTGAGCAGCCGCCGAAGTCCTTGAAGTTGTTTTTCAAATCCTCGCTCCAGCCGCCTGATTGCTCCAACCTAATTACAATTGTGTCAACGTCTCCCCCACAAAATAATTGTGCTCCGAAGTGTGCAGAATTGTCTGCCGAAAATCAGCCATCGCCCCCACCAAGCCGGCTTTGTTCCAGGGATAATTAAGCGGAGATTGCCACGCGATCTAATGGCCTTATAATGGCAGCATAAAACTTTAATGATCTGCCAAGTCAGCAATACATAAACGTCCAGCGCTTTTATGGCCCGAATAGTAAAAATCCAAGCCAATCAAACAGGCCCCGCCCGGCAGAGTCCTGGGAACGGGTCATTTATCATCGGACACTAAAAGCGAACCTGTTGCCTGGGCTCAGGTGAAGCGAAAGCGGAAGCTGCCACCTTTCAATTACGCCACCAACCTGAGACTTCAAAAAAATCCAAATATAATTGCATTGAATGAGGAAAGCTCCGGCCATTCGACACGCGACTGGGCGATGGGAAAAAAGCGGTTCATTTGCATTTGCCTCACCGCGCTGACGGTGCTGGCCGAGGCCCAGAACACCCTGGTAGGTTAGCTAGAATCCTCAGGGAGCCCTTTCAATCATTAACTCATCCTTTGTAGATTGAAACAGATTGCGTTGAGGTGGTCGACAAGAAGTGCCATTACCGCTTGATCCTGGTGAGGATCAAGGCCATGTGCGAGCCACTGCAGCGGCTGTGGGTGGTGAACAATGGGAGGTGCATTCGGGGCTTCAACTGCCTGAAGGGCTACACCCAAAAGCAGTGCGTGGAGCGATGCCTGGGCCCGAAAGCCAAGCAAAAGAAATGCACGACCAAAATCGTCCATGAAACGGAGCGCATTTGGACGCGAAGAACAAGGAAGACGACGACCCCGGATTTGAGTTTGGAGATCCAGACGCAAAGGACGAAGAAAGTGATCTCCACAGAAGACAGCATCGAGCAGCCCGTGACCCCGTCGTCTATAAGGCGAACCAAACGAACCAGGACGCCTTGGACCTGGACTAGAATTGAAGACAAAAGCACCGAGACCAGCAGACGGAGGCCTAGAGGAACAGGGAGGCGCACAGAGGCTCCCAATTTCATCTGGGAGAGCCAGTCGAAAAGGACGAAGAAAGTGATCCCCACAGAAGAAGATTCAGAGCAGCCCGTGACCCCATCGTCTATAAGTCGAACCAAACGAACCAGATCGTCTTGGACATGGAAAAAAATGGAAGATAAAAGCACCGAAGTCCACAGATGGAAGCCTAGAGAAACACAGCAGCGCACAGAGGTAATCACAAGGAGGCCGCCAAGGACACGAAGACCATGGCCACTGCAGGCAGCCACCCCCCAAAAATACACCAGGCGAGCCTTTAGACTCAGAAGCCCTAGGCCCCAAAGGGCCAAAACGACCAGAGTCAGAAGCTACAGAGCAGGCGATCGACCGCCAGGCAACCGGGCGTCCCGGCATCGCAGGAGACCCAAAAGACCGGCTGATCCAGGCCAGCTGTTTCCGGCGGGTAAGGAGAAACCGGCGATTGCATCATTGGGGAATGGCAAATAAAACAACAATTGGAGACGGTTAGTTTTCGATTAGATCGGCTAATTTTCCGCCGACTATAGCAATCGAATAATGGGAGGAATTTCTGGGTGCCCCGCCTCTCGGGCAATTTCATGGGTACTCAAAAGCAACGGCAAACAAAGGCGAAGCGAAGTTTACAAAGCGGCCAGCGCCAAGCGAAGCGGCAAAAAACCATCTCAATAATCATTAGGCCACAAAAACTGAACGATCCCCAGCACAAAGGAAGTCCGCGTCCCTCCCCGCGAAGCTGGGGGTCCGCGGGTCCCGGTCATTGTGTCGGGTTGCGTTGGTCCATCGATAGGTGAGTCCGGCACAAAGGAGACGGGGGCATAAAGCAAAATGCCAAAATAAACAGCGCGTCCTGCGAAGTCCGTCCGGCCCAACCACAAAGGCGAGCATTTTCCGGCTCAACACGCTGGCCCGGGTGCTGGTGCGTGATGTCGTGCCCATTAGCCGGGATCCCCGACCCCGAAGCGGAGCCGGTGGAGTGGCCAGTCTGTCGGCTGTCCGGGCGGCCTTCAAGTGGCCTTAAACAATCTTTTCATTGTCCTTTGGTATCCCGCACAACAACAACGACGAGGACAACGGCGATGATGGCTGGGCCTAGGAAACAAAGCGGCCACTAAAATTGCCCAAAATATATAATAAAAATGTAGACAACTTTTATGGCACCCACACCCAAACACACCCACACACACACGGACACACACGAAACGGGACAGTTTATTTCTTCATTAAAATCGCTGGGGGCTCCCCCGGGGAACTGCTGCTGTCAATTATGACTCTGAATTTGGTATCCCCACACGAAAGTGAGTGGCCCCATCAATCAATCGGCCACGACAGGATGAACTTTCTACGGCCCCACAAATCCTGGCAATCGTCGCCTTTAAGTCGAGGCAACTTTAAGTTTTCTAATCGGCCAACATCCTCTGGCCGTCTGAAAGGCACGTACAGGACACAATCGACCAGGAAGGCCAGCCGTGCAGTGTCCACAACAATGACTTTCTGCCAGGACTTGCAAGCATCCCAAGTCGCAGGCAATTGTATTCGTTTTGAGTGGAGGAAAAATGGCCGGCTAGGGGGTGACTAAGGTGGCTGTGTGTGTGTGTGTGTATAGGGGGAATGGATGGGTGTGTGTGTGTGCCAAAGGATTGACATTTTAATTTGATTTCCGACTGCCAGTGAATGTGCCAGAGGAGTTCTGTTTGGGTTCCTTAAAGCGTGAAATCCGCAGCACGAATTAAAAATGAAGGCGACGCAGGACATGGAGGGAAGAACAATAAATAAAACTTACTTGAGGAAACCAATCGGCTAGCTGGCAGTAACGCTTGCTAAAGCCATCGCCATGGCTGCTGTTGTTGTTGCCGTTGTTATTGTTGTTGAAGGGCATTGCAGCCATAAAGTGCTCAAATGAGGACCTCAAAGGAGGGGCAGAGGAAGTGCGAGGAAGCCGACCAACTCGAGGCACATTAAAGCATGTTTTGTGTTGACTGTACACACACACCCGCAGCCGATATTTTGGGAAGGGGCCTAGAGGGAAGGCAGGGAGGCTGGCAAGGACTCGTAAGCAAAACTTGACACGAACTTTCTCTGCGGCTTCGTCTGCTGGGGAAAGGATGTTTGTTTTGTTGGCTGTTTGGCTGTTGGTTTACCTGTCGGTTTCTTGGGCTCTTTAAATGCTGCCTTAATTTGCTAACCTTACAATAACTTTGTGTATATATAAATTTATCTCTAGATCTTTGCTACGATTTGCGGTTGCTTCTTTAGTTTCGGGTGTACAGTCTACACAGTTGCGCGTTCAGTTGCGGAGTTGGCTTGTTGGTAGGTTAGTTTTTGTTGTTCTTTTGTCCTTAAATGATTACGAGAGGATCGAAGTGGTCACCCCAAAGCGGGTGCGCTGGCTTACTTGACTAATTTAAAGCTTTTACCAATCGAATTCCATTGTGGTCATGGTCAATATTTACACTTATCTAACTAGTTTATAGGCCTAATTTAAATCACTACGATTATGTTTACGGTTAATTTGTTCAGTTAGGATTCACATGCACTTTGAGTTATTGTAAAATCGAAATGGTTGCGTTGTTTGGTCCGCGGCAATTTCACAGCTATACACATATAAATAATCTATATAATCTCGGTTAGATCGGCTATATACACTTGTGGATTATGTTGGTTTGTTGGTCGGTTGATTGGTCACTTTGTTGGTTTCAGTTGTAAAATTTTCATAAATTATTTTAGATTTGTTGGTCCTGCAAAGGGAGGATTACTTTGTGAGCCTGGCGACCGTCGACTCAAGTGTGCAACTCGACGGAATCCCGAGCCCAGCGGATCAGCGGGTAGCAAATTCAATGTGATGAGAACGCCCAGCTGCTGCCCAGCAGGATGTCGGGTAATTTCCCGTCCACCCAGCCAATCGATAGACCACAATTAAGACAAATGCTTTGTGAATTTATCGAAGGGCAATTGAGAGTGTTAGAAAATTCCCGGTAATTTGGGGCCGAAAGAATCTTCGATGCAACAACGATTCGTTTCGAATAATCCTAATCGATAGCCTGGCATCATTAATTTTTATGAGCCACCAAAGGAAATCAGTTAACTTTCCAAAGGCCTTGCCTTCATTGAATTCCCATTAGACCCGCCCAAAAGAGCAGCAGAGTGTGGGTAGGAGGCTATCACAGATCTTGGCTAATGGCAGGAATTGTAATTCCTTTATCAATTCATAAATAATTAAACGTCGACGTGGCCGGGCGCGGCGAGCTGGCCAGCCCCGAAGTCTAAAGATAGAAAATTTTCGGTGGTTTTACCTGCAAGAAAATCGATAAATCTCTGGGCAAACACACATGCTCGGACGAAGGGACCGACCGTGGGCAAAGGCAGCGACACTTGAAGCGCCGAAAATTACGTATACGACCCGAGAAGTTCCGCCCCCCACACCGACTGGCGTCATATGAGGTAAATGTCAAGCTGGTAAGGACGCTGCAACGAGGAAAGGACAAACTTTCACTTCCCCATCGCGCTGGCTTTCTTTCCTAATTTTGACGTTTATATAAAACGAAACGAACAAAAGGAGTGGCGGCGGCAACTGGCAGCCGACAACTGAAAATTACAAATATCAAAAAAAAACACTGCAAGTCCGCAGGCTTTGGCCCGACTTTGCCGAGATGGAAAGCTCCTCCTGCTGCGGTGTTGGTAACAATGTCACCAATTGACAGTCCGGCTCACTGTTCGTGCGCTTTTTTTTGGCCATAGGTTTTTATATCCACTGGGCGAGGCGTTGCGAGGCAATGGAGGAGGTCTGCGTGCATTTGCAAAATTGAATTTATGGGCAACGCAAGTTGGACGAACGGCAAACGGATGGGAGGAGCGGCAGCTGTTTTGACAGTTTCGCTTTATATGAAACTCAGGGCCCTTCATGTCCCCCCGGCACGGCACAGCCATTTGAACTTTATTCAAAAATGTCAAGCGGTGCGAGAGAGTCGCCTCTGTGCGTGCGCTGGTGATTTTTTGACTTGCCAGAGAGACAAAATTCTATCTTCTATTTGCGGTCACCAGTCGCCAGTTGAAAGTGGAGAGGGCAGAGTGACTGGGACAGTTCAAAGCAATTTTTTAAGATCAAACTGGTGAGCTGAGGGATGCGGTGAACAACGAAAAAAAACCGCAGGGGACCCGACCAAACGACAGACGGAGGATTCGCCTCGGAGTTGATGAGACGTTGGGTGGAAATCACTTCAATTTATTTTTCGATTTCCAGCCAGGGATTTTCTTGCTTGTCCCGCTCTACTTGGCCCGCTCCGCTCTGCCAAATAAACAAAATAAATGGAATTCGCAAAATATTTCGCACTGCCCGCCAGTTGCCACATTTGAAATGTAGAGGGCGCTTTTAGGCATACGCGCCGCGTCGGCTAGTCGGCTGTCTGTTGTCATTTGCTGAGAATCCTGCTGTCTTATGTCGGCCAGTGGCCAAATAAAACAACACAAAATTCAGAGAACCTCAAAACGTCCAAGTGAAAATTGTGCCACTTACTTTAATTGCTGCTCCGTTGTGCCAGCAACACCGCAACAACGCCAGCTCCCGCCCACCCCGTTCCCTCCTTTTCAGTTCACGTAATTAAAGCCCAAAACGCATTGTGTTCTCCACCCAAAAAAAAAACGAAAGGCAGTATGGGGCGGGCCAGGCACTGCATTGTTTCCTGCCGCATAATGCGTGCTGAGCTTTGCCCTTTTGCCTGCGCCAGCGTCACCGTCACTGGCCTCGCCAGGGCCATTGTCATTGGCTCTCTGTGAGCTACAGTGGCAAGTGTACGAAACACGAACCTCAGCTGGCACCAAGGCAATGATGCCGCCTCCGAGAAGGGGTCAGGTCAAGTCGTCTCCTCGGACAGACATTATGGAAACACTTGTGCTGCCGCCACTTAATTGGATGCATAAACGCAGAAAACGACCTGCCAGCGCTGAGTTCCCATTGACGGACTGCCTTCGCGAGGTCTTTAGAGGACTGGCGCTTCGTG
>JBAMCP010000038.1:87321-113895 GCA_037075105.1 Lissocephala sabroskyi
CGCCCGGCCACTTCAACTTGGCCATTTAGGTCGGTTTAGTTACTTTTATATGAGTTCCACCGCATGGGGACCTCAAAGGCATCCTGTCCGCGGCACACACTGCCGCATAAATGTATTAAAATAACTTTCTCCGAGGAAAGGAGACAGAAAGAAAGTTTCCCGTTCGATGTGCGACGGCGGATAGAATGCATTAAAAAACTTTAATTAATATTCACCGTCACAGCCAAGTCATCGATTGTCGGGTTGCCAGTTAAATTGAATTTGTCGCCTGGGAAATTGCGAGAGTAACAGCGTCGTCGTTGACGCTGCAGCCGCTGTCGTCTTAAATTTGGAAATGCCGGAGCGTTGCAAAGGTCAAAGTTTATCCCGGTCGTCGTAATGAATGATAAAAGTGTCTCTCCAAATTGCACTTGCCTTCCACCCGTTGTTGGGGGCTGCATAAATCAATGGCTGCCTTGCTGCTCGTCCACCTTGAAATCCGAGCTGCGTGCCGGGCATGGCAACCGAGAGGAGGAATGCCATCGACGGGGAAACCGGACGAGTCGGCGATTAGCAAACAACCGCAGTCCCCACACAGAGTCCCTTTCAATGGGCAGGGTTATCCGATTCCACGTCTTGTGGATGGAGAAACCTTCTTGTTTTACTTCTCTTTCTAGCCAAACAAATAAAAATTCAACGCATCGTTTGGGGACGAAATCCTCGGTTATCTGATGTGCCCACATGGAAACGCCAAGCGAAAGAAAATCGCTGTAACCCAAAACGACTTTAAATAGAAAATCGAGGGGAAGACACAGCACGAAGGATACTCGGAGTTACGTGATGCTGTTTCCGCAACTCCTCCCGCTGAGCCATATGTGGAGATCCGAGAGTCGCTGGCAAAATGAAGTTATGCCAAGCACTTTCATTGATTTATCTTTATGGCAATGTGTTCACCGGGAAAGCCAATAAATTTAAGTAGCAAGGCGAAGGAATTCCAAGCCAAGCGGACGGCTGCCTGGCACGTTTGCCAGCAGGCGAATGCAGTTGTCGCCGTGTCGCCTGCAAATGCCCTAAAATGTAGGCAACACTTTTGTACAAATCGACATGAACAGCCGCAGGGACCGCTGGGAACAGCGGTGGGGTAACAGCTGCTGTGACGTGTCTACTTAAGCAAATTACGCGAGGACACGGGCCCTGCATCCCTGCAGCGGTAACTACTCGAGTTTTAGGTACTCCAGCGGCGCAGGGACGAAGCCGCAAAACAAACTCACCGCTCGCTAAGCTGGCACCTCTGCACACCCTCGAGGGGGCTTAGGGCCACACGGCAGCCTTTGCTCACCTCTTTACCGGGCGGTGGATGGTGGCGGGCACTCGAAACATTCGCGCACCAGCAGGCTCGGCACGCAAATGAGTGGACAAATCCGCCTGGGGCTGCGGTGGAAACGTGCAAGTTTTTGGGTTTCATGGCTGATTTGGTGTCACATCAGCCGGCTTGCCAGCCCTGGCGCATTAAGTGGCCCTGGCCAGCAAATGAATCGCTTCGCCGAAATGCATTGGCCTCGACAAACAATTTCTATTGTCCGCTGGGAGGCGGCGCTGCTAACGACAGAGAAAACAATTTTCATGGGAAGTCGCCCCGCAAAAAGAATTGAAACCCAACTTGGCTGCCTGCCCGCCCGGCCAGATTGTCTGGCTGGCCGCCATTATTAAACTTTGGGATCCACAGAGAAAAGGCGGCGAACTCATTAAATATTAAAATGTTTATGGGTAAACGAAAATAAACAAATTTCCATATGCGAAGAACGTAGGCAGGAAGGAGGAAGCCTGCAATTTAAATTCCCTTCAAAAACCCAAAGGACATCCACAGCCCCCAACCCAAAGGCGCACATCTCAGGGGGGCCAAAATGAGAGGAACGGGACCGAAAACAATAATAAAAAATAGAAAACAGAAAGCAGAAAGCACGTAACATCAACATTTCGTCGGGAATTTGCATTTGACTGCAGCAAACACGAAATAAAATATGCGCAAAAGTAAAGAGTTTATTAAATATGAATGGGCCCCCAACCGTCCAACAGTAAGCTTTTCTCCCTGTCCAGACAGTCCGAAAAAAAATTGTATTCATATGCATAAAATTCAATCAAAGTTCCTAGCAGCGAGCAATCGAAATAAAAATGCCAGAGAAGCCACCGAACACGGTATGTCCTGCCGGCCAGTAAACAGCAACAAAAAGAGAGGACCGAAGTTCAGCAAGGGTTTTTAACTTTCTTTAGAATTTTGTACACCCTCTAGAGGGAAGTTTCTGGAATTGCGGAGTTCTCTTTGAAGAATGTTAGCTTTCAGTCTAGACTTTCGGAGAACCGAATCCGAATTAAATTAAAATGAATACAAAAAGATTAAAGCTGGCATCGAATAATTGGGTATGTACCCCTATTATTTATGAAAGGCTGGTTTAAGAAATAGAAACGGAATAACAAATTTAATCTCCTTGCTGGCAAGTCCTACCTGCTTACAAATTCAGAACACTTGAAGACGGCCCCGGTGCTTTCCGCTTTGTGTTGCATTCGCACAAAACCAACTTGTATACCCTTGCCAAGGGTACAGGGTATAAAAGCAAAGAACCCTCCATTCAGCCGGCCAAATTGAATCTCCTGGGCTCGAAATGTCAGCCGCATATCGGTTATATACCAAACTCAATTTATTATGGCCCCACACACACACAGAGACTTCACAAAGCGCTTGGACTGCTTCGCTGTGTCGGCTGGTGAAGCTGGCACAAAATATGAAATACAATTAATATTAATTTCGTTCTTGAAAAATACAAGCAAGGAAAAAAAATAAAGGAAAAAGTAATGGGAAAGTTTGTGCGCCCGCCACTGGGCCACTCGCAGTCCATCTCCTCCACTTCCATCAGCCGCTGGCTGGCTTACTTAATTGTCACTTGAAAGCTGGCGGGCCACTCGGTCAGTTGGTCGCTGTGGCTGTCTGTCTGGCTGTTTACTGAGACTGATTGTTTCATTCTTCCTTGGACATCCTGAGTGTCGCCAAATGGAGGGTGTTTTTGTTAAACGGCCCTGGGCAACGATAGAACAATAAATTAGCTTCCAATCAGCTGTCCTGCCCCCAGAAAACGATATTTGATTGTTTTCACCGAGCTAACAGGGAGGACATTTTACATTGCTTTGATGATTTGATTTTCGAGAGGGGAACTCAAAAACTAACGCAGATTCCTTTGACAGAACGTTATTAATTAGCAGAGGTTAAGGAAAGGACGACCTGGACTCGATAGCTCGACTACTTTTTGTTACCTTTCAGTTTATGAAAGTTGCATTTCCCTCGCTTTTTTCATTCTCTTTTTGGATGATTAATTCAGCGAAAGTGTTCAGTGAAAGTATTTTTGGTTGTTTTTCGGGGCATTCAATTACCAACTGTCAGTTAAAATTACGAAACCATCCACCTTAAAAGCCAATCAGCCGTGGCAATCATTCGGCTCATTGGACGAGCCCCAACCGCACATGAGTGCGAGGATATCCCGAACTGAAAGCCTCATATTAACCTCCATAAAGCGCTTTAATTATAAAAAGCGCCGCAAACAAAGCGGGTTTAATGGCAGACAAGAGAGCAATCGCGATAAGATCAAAATGCCTGCGACTAGGAAGTGCGACACATAAGCCTCTTAATTTATTTACAAGACTACCAGGATTGCCGGGACCCGGGACCCCGGGACCCATTCGCATTAAGGGCTCAGCGGCTGTCAAATCACAGCCAACAGCAGTTTGCGTTTCGTCTTCCGCGACTCAAGTGCTTGGAGGGAAACGCAACATGTTGACGGGCGGCCTGAGGACGCAAAGTCGCGCGAGGTCCTCTTGTTAGTGGCAAGTGGGCGGGGAAATGCCAAGGAAGTTCCATCAAAATATGACACGTCTAATTTTGAATAAATGCATGAGTAATTACCGCCCGAGCCACTGACGCTTTTCGCACGGAACTTAATGTCGGCCGGGACACAATGTAATCGCTTTCTCGAGCCTCTCGCAGGACTCTGGTTTATTAGGCAACAAATTGGGCGCACACTTCCACACACACCACTCACTCTTATGAGCCAAAAAAAACCTAATCCAATTTGTGCGGCCCTCGAATTATGCAAACGCACAGCGTCGCCGTCGTGCTTTGTCATCGGGACGGTCGCACCTTGGCGAGCTTCGTTGGGATATGAATTTAATTCCACAAAAATATTTTTAATGCGCATAATGTAAATCAAGTGAATACGAAATTGCCTAGCCGGCCTTAAGGATAAGAAAGCACTGAACGAACTTTGTGCGCCTGCCACTCCAACTGCACAATCTTTTCTATTAAGTGAAGGGTAAGGAGCAAACTTTCGTTCAATTCCCTGGACGCCGACCACTGACCATTGACCATCGAATGACAGATGACACGCCCATAAACTAGGCAACCAAAGTGTCCCAATACCTGGGCAAACAAAGGCTCCTCAAGGACAAAGCTTGAACGGGACTGCCTGTCAGCTGAGACAGTAAGAGGAGAAGCGCCGCCCTGAGCAACAGGCAGCCCTGCAGGATCGTTGGGCCATTAGCTGGGCGTGGAGCCGCGGGGCACAAATGAGTTTTGTGTGTCGATTCGGGGGAAGCACGTGGCTGTTAGTCAATTGCGGCGATGACTGTACTTTTGCTCACGTCGCAGTGGCAGGCGGCAGGAAACTGAACGCGGCTCCTACGAAACAGATGTCGTTTTTCTTTATCAATAAACATGGTCGCCGGGGCTGTTGCCTGGGTGTTTGCTTAGCCGACGGCGACGACGCCATTTTTAGCCCGGCGAGTTTCCGGTGGGCCGCCATCTTTGCTTGGAGGCGTTGTTTACTTTACTGTTATCATCGATTTCGTGTTGTCGCACGGAAATAATCGACACAAAGTTTTTAATCAACATTCACCGACCAGCCCACCCGCTGGGCATCAAGGACATCGGGGAATTGCCCCCCGGCAGCGACGGCCTCAGCCATGGGGGATTATGAGGGGCGGTGCTTAATGCAAATTGGCAAAATTAATTATAATTACACGCAAAAGGCATTTGAGTTTTCTTATTCCAACAACGACAACGGCCACAGCAACTGGTTGGCCCATTCCCTCGCCCTCTTTTCGTAATGGCATCCCATGTATTTCAATTGAATGAGAGTGGCTCTGTTTTGGTAACCACTCATCTGCGGTGCCCCGTGGAAGCCCACAAAGTGCCAACTTCTATTCGAAAGTTAATTAAGATTTTCTGTTTCTTGTTGGCCACTCGGCGAGTTCGTGTGAGTGGGATTTGTCCAGCAGCAGCTGTAGGGCAATAAAAATTCAAATTACCGAACGGTCAGCGAAGGGAAATTCGATTTCGCTTTCATTTCATCCTTGTCATCGATCGCAGCAGGCACTTTCCACTGTCGCGCATAAATTATGAACGAAGCCGCCGCAGAGCCGCTCAAAGCCCCTGTAAAAGGTGCATATTTGAAGTGCATATCGCTGGTGTTTTTAATTGAAAACCATACACACCTGCACACACACACCTGTCATGGCTCGGCTCGGGTCTCTGCGGCTGTGGCTGGCGAAAAAGGGTAAATTGTAATTAAATCAACACGTTGATTTAATTGAAAGCCGCGGGCTGTTCCTGTAAATCAATTTGCATGTTAATGCATTACTCGATCGCCATGGCCTCTCCAGGGAGGCCAAATGAAAGGATTTCCCAGCCAAAGTTGCAGCGACTTTCAAATCGAAAGCCAAGGCAATCAAACTTTTAGTTGCATACCCGCCGGGTCGGAGGGAAATCGAAATGCCGAAGTTTTTTGCATGTTCGCTGGATAATTGGTTTCAATTACCAAGCATCGAGCTTGACAGCAAAACTCTCTTTGTAAATTATTTACTAGCTATCCTTTTGCCCTGCCCTGGCTGCCTTCGATCGCCTGTCAATTAAAAACTGTTAGCATTTTGCATTTGCCACTCCTCCGCTTGCTCGCTGGCTGTTTAAATATTTAAACTGTCTGAGTGACTGTGATTATGAAAAGTAACCGGCAACATACAACAGCAATTGAAATTGTGGCAAGAGAACTCCACTGCCGACAGCTTGTCTATCACTTTGTTGTCGTCGAGCGCCAGTTGCACGCCCCGCCCCAGCGCCAGTGACAAGCTGGCCAAGCTGTTCGATGGCATACATTGTAGTCTGGAGTCCTTGTCGATGACGCTGGCTTCGGTCTTTCTTTGTAGGACGCTCTGTCGGCCTCTCTACACTCGTGTGTGTGTGTTCATTGTAGCTGCGATTGTCATGCACTTAGTGAGGTTTGCCTGCTCGCCAACACTTCCGCTGGTGCCGGAACCAGCTCGTCGCTGTCGTCGTTGTTGTCGTTGCCCCTGCCGCTCGGTCGAGTGCTTTGAGCTGTAAAATATTTATGATTTCTCTGCAACACTGAAAGCCCAATAACATCGAGAATGACAGTGAGAATATCAGGCGCTTTGCCAGGCACTTCAAGCAGCAGAGAGCCCTTGAATTAGCCAGCCAGGCAATTGAGGCGAATGTCAATTAAAATTTCAACAAGAAATCTGCCAAAAATGTCTACAGTACAATGAGAAAATCAATTCGTGAACTTTACGCGCTCAAATGGGCCATGAAAAATGAACGGGGCCCCGCGCGCTTTAACCTCATCAACGTCATCTTCACGTCTTGTAATTTTTCATAATTCCCCTTCCTCGCGGCCCTGGCGTCTCGTTTATGGCAGCGGATCGAGTCCTTTTGCAATTGTAGCACGTAATTTTTTCTTAATTTTCTTATACAAATCGCCCTCTCGCTCATCGCCATAGCTCATCCCCAGCTCGGCCCTCGTCCTTCCTTCCTCGCCCACTCGTTTTATGGCCACCGCTTGTGCTGGTGGATTGCCTCATTTTCGTCCGACTTCTCGAATTGTTTTGTTCTTCCTTGCAATTCTTAATGTTTCACTTGGCTTACAGTCTTACAGCCGCCCTCCTTGCCGGTCCTTTGCCGGCTGCTGGCAAATATTTGCAACGCTACTGACTCGTAAAGAGCGTCCCTCAACTTTTGGCTTTTACGGTCATCAGAGATGAACTCGCTGCGTTCGCAAACGGAACGAGAATCCACCGAGCAGCCCCAACTGCAGCTATCGTTTATATGAGAATTAAAGATTTTATTTCCAGACAACTGATGATTTGAAGCGACTGCAGCCGCGACTTGTTCGTTAGAAAGGTCGTTGAAACCATTTTGTTAAATGGCAAGACTGCATTTGGACACAGAATCGATGCTGGATTGTCAGTGTTGTCTGTCCAAAATTGAACTCAAATTTAATAGGAAAACAGGCTTACTCCTTCATGGATTAGTGGAAGACATTGGCTTTCTATATAACCGCTGGCTTTGCCTTTGGTCTCCCCTGTCAGTTGCATGCCAGGGAAAGCTAATGACTCCCTAAGCCCACAAAGAACAACAGGCCAACACAAGTTAGTCGTTTACTCTGGGCAAAGGCAAGGGAGCTTAGACATGGAATCTGCTATTCATGAACTGAACAACGCATCACAGCTTGCCTCACATGGGCCCCGACGGCGGGCGGCCAACACTCAACAAAAGTGGAAAGTGTATTAACTGTGGAGAGGCGGCCCAAACCGCCACTAACAGCCGGCCAGCTGGCTGGGCTCTCACCTCCTTTTGGTCGGCTGAGGACAGCAGTATTTGGTGCCTTTAAGGCGTTTTCGCTTTAATGTGGTTTATTTTGAACAGGAAGTGGGGGCGGTGCTGCGGCGGCTGTCGCATTTCCGCTTAGCGGCAAATCAGCATTCACGTGCCACTCGTCAATTATGGGGCTCAATTCAATCGCACGCAGAGTTCAATCAGCAATCCTTTTATTAAATTGACATGGCCGTGACGCAAACGTGAACGCAAAATGCAGGCAAATTATATATTTTATTTTCGTGTTTATTGTGGGGAAATTTAAACGCTTCAATTAAACAGGAGGCGGGCAAACAAACGGTCGGCTGACGCGGCAATTCAACTGTAAATTCCCAAACGAACTGAACAAGGAACCCCAGCAATCCTGGTAGATTAAGGAGCCTCGCCGCAGTGTTCCGCCGACAACTTGTAGGTTTTTCCACTCGAAAGCCGCCCGCCCAGGCTTCTCTTAATTTCATAACGAATTTGACGTATACGCCCCGTGGGCTCCCCTGGCTCTTTGCAAGCCAAGCGGTCCTGCTGGTGTCGCTGTGTGTGTGTTTGGTTGTGTGGGTGTGGTATGCATATATTTGCACAGTCCTGCCCCCGCCAACGCCCTCTCACTTAGGGAACACCTCCTGGGCCGAACACCTCAGAATAGCTTGTGTGCCTGCCAGTGTGTGTGTGTGTGGCATGTAGATTTTTATGTTTGTCCCATAGCGCCGTCAGTTTGTTTTTTATGCCACACTCCACCCTTTATTTCCTCCCCTGACGTCAATCGATTGATTTTGTTCAACTGACACCGAACCTCCCCCTTCCCGACCACACGCCACACCTCTTAACCATTCGATTGCTTGGGTATATGCACAGGGTATGCGGAAAGCACAAACAAACCCCTATATGTTATTAAGTTGGACCTCCAAAGGACCTCACCGACCCGCAGCCCAACCTTAATTATTATGGCGCTTGTCTCATCAATTTCTTTGTATTGTCGGTTTGGTTATCCCGTTTTCGATTCACTGCCTTCGGCCATTAATTATGCAACAATTAAATGTCCCCACGCAAGCCTGACTGCCCGGCCATTTGCGGTCAAGGTTGGAGTACCCGAAAAACCCTGTCGTCCTTTTCAATGTCACAGTTTTAAATCGACGGCGGCTCGCTTGTCGCTTCATTTCAAATGGGCTCCACTTGACATCTGTTTCTTTTTCCAACCCAAACGCAATTAATCGGTCTGCTATTGATCGGTGCCCCACGAGCCTCCAAATTTATAAAATTCTTTAAATGATTTTCGGAGGAATTTAAAGAAACTTCAAAAGTTGACAGAGGTTCCCGCGATTTCGGGGTTTCCTAAGGTTCTCAGTTTCCAGAATAAATCAGAGACTCCCAGAGATTCCCTTCCCTAGATGGCCTTGGCCCACTTCTTCTTCGCACAGAACAAGCAGAGCTCAGAGAAGAACACCAAAATGGAAAAGGAGAGACCGTAGAAGAAAACCAGCCACACCAAGCGCAAGCCCATCAAGTTGAGGGGACAAAACTCCGCTTCGGGGCGGTAGTGGGGGACAATTCCATAATCGATGACGTCATGGGCAGCCTGATCCACCCACAACCTGTATATCCCAGAACTGTGCAGGCGACCAATGAAGTCGTTCAGTGCCCATTTGTGTATGGAGTTCACCGGCAGCAGCGAGCTCACCGGTACCCTCATCTTCGTGTTCAAGCTCTCGAACCTGCAGAAGATCTTCACCTTGAAGTTCGTCTGGTAGTCGTGCACAGACTTCCAAATCACCGAGTGGGCATGATAGGCAAACGAGGAGTTCATTGACAAAATGCTCTCCATCCATTCCTGCGGAGGCATTCTTATCTCCCTGATGCGCCCGTTCTTGTTGAAGTCCGGCACAATCCAAGTGTCGTTGGTCATCAACACCGGCAGCCCGCTCTCCTCCAGCTCCTCGAAGGTCCTGATGCCGCGTTCGTGCAGCTGCTTGGTGAGCAGCGTGCTCAGCCGGGCCCCAAAGAAAGAGCAAAACACCAAGCCAAACACACTCATGGCCAGCAGCAGCAGGCGGTAGGACCAGCTCGAGAGCTTGCGGCAGGGCCTGCTCAAGGACAAAGCCAGCATGCCGCGAAAGCAGCGCAGGTTCAGCAGGAGGTTGAGGAACGAAAATTTGCACGGAAGGCCCAACCTGCGCAGGGCAATCAAGCTCGCTAGCGTCTCCACAAAGGCCAGCAACAAATACACAACCAAAATGTAGACGGTCGAGGTCTCGTGAAAGAAGAGAAAGTAAATGTGATCGACGGTCAGCTTCTTGCCGCAGGGCACGGCCACGAAAAAGTCCAGCATCCCAATGAACATGGAGTAGTCCACCTTGGGGAAGTTCACCAGGCCAGTGAGACACATGGGCAGCTCCAATTGCCCCTGCTGGGTGAGAGCCACTATCGTCCTTATGTTAACCGTCTCGTTGGGCGGAGGCTGGTAGAATTCTAAGGTGATGTTGCGGTACTCGGCGAACGAGTTAATGAACCGATTAAAGACTCCGTGGGCCTGCAGTTTGCCGGATGTCTTATTCCGCAAGGCGTAGCTGTTTGGTTTGAATCGTTGATTGACGCTTAGGGCCACTTTGCCTTGGAAATTGCGCCACATGATGGGAAAGATTTCGGCTCCGTAGAAGCTCTTCACTCGGTGGAATTCGGGTGTGGGAAACGGAAACATTCGATAGAACAGCAGCGTGGCATTGCCTGTCTCATGGATCAAAAGAACGTTGATGAACTTCAGGCTCTCCATTTCTTGGGCAATTAGCTTCAGGATCGAGTGGGCGTGCCCGAGACGCAGCCAAACCACCAAACGGGCATTGCGGACAAAGTGCAGGTTGACGGCCAGCGAGCTCAGTATGATCAGGTCGTTGAACTCGCCAATGCAGAACAAAGCCAAAACCTCCGTGCTGAAGGTGCCGCGGATTTGGTGCTTGGTCTCCTCGTCGAAGCGCAGCACAGGCCACTCCGGCGGGTTGAAGTGCTTCAGCAGGCAGCCGCTGTCCTGCTTCCGCTGCAGCAGCAGCAGGCAGCCAATGGGCTGCTCTTTATGGACTCGGCCCAGGAAGTCCTGCAGCGAGGCCAGAGAGCCGTGGTCGTGTTTACCGTGGGCTCCGGCCAGAGCCACCAGCAGCAGCGCAAGTCCGCCGGCCATGGCAGGATGCTCCGAACTGACCCGGGCGCGTTGGGACTTTGGAGAAAGTCAGCTAATGCCGAATCCCTGTTACTTCTTATCGCCTTAAAAGCAGGGCAATCAGTGGGAGATACTAAAACACCTAGGCGGTTGTTGGCTTCCATTAGAAAGCGCCAGGATAGCAATTACAGGGATCCTAACCAGGCGGTTAGTTCAGATGGTGCGGCAAGCATTTATGACATTTTCTGGACAATTAACACCCACAATTTGTCAACTTAAAGTTTTGGTTTTGAGTTAGGAAAAATAGGAAAATCTGGACAGCTCTCTCCCATTACAAAAGGCGGAGGGAATTTAATTTTTTCACACTTAAAAAGTTCATTAAATCCTAAAGGTAATTGAAGCTCTCAGCAACTTTGAGAAGGACAGCGTTTACCAGAATCAGAGTTCTTTGGAACTTAAGCAAAATAAAGTTAGCGAGAGAGGAAAATTTATTTCTGCCTTACGACTTGCCGCGGCCGCTCCAATTGTGCCAAGCCAGTTCGCCAAAAAAGCCTACAAAGGATAAGCCCTGGCCAACAAGAAACGCCAGGAAGACTCCCCGCAGGTCCTGAAAGTGCAGAGGCTGCCACTCAATCCGCTTGAAGTTCCGCGAGGAAAGCGAATAGCCGACTGTTTTCATCTGCAGCTTCGTCAGGTTTATCCAATAGAAGAAAAGTCCTCCCTGCTGCATCCAATTGATGAAGTCGTCCAGTTCCTCCTGGTAGATCGAGTTGAACTGCAGCGGCACGCTAAACGGATGATCTGGCATAACGCGGGTGTCCTTAGGGCAGCAGAACATCGGCTGCCTCAACGACTTCTGGAAGTTGTTGACCCCAAACCAAATATTGCTGGCCATGTAATACGCGTGGCTGGTGTTGTAGTCGAAGATCATTTTCAGCCAGACATTCGAGTCGACGAAGATGGCGTTGGGCACGATGTCCTTGAAGAAATTCTTGTCCATGTCTCTCTCCAAAAACGATTTGACGTTCTCGTTGAACATGACAGGCAGCTGGGCGGCCTTCAGATCCTCGAAAGTCTGAATGGGTTGCTCCATTTGATGCTTGGTCATCAGGGTGCTGAGTCGGGCGCCAAAGAAGCTGCTGAACACCAAGCCAAACACACTCATCAGCATGATGAGGAGCCTCAGAGCCAAGTCCATTTGCCCCAAACTGCGACTGGCCATGGGCAGGCCCAAAATGCCACCGAAATATCGCAGATTGAGGCAGGAAATGGAATGGAACCCCCGACGGAGCCTTGGCTGGGAGATCATTACGATGAAATTCTCTGCCAAAGTGAACGCCAGGTAGGTACCCAAAATGTAGAATGAGGAGATTTCGGAGAAGAAAATCCCGCACACATGATCGATGGTCAGTTTCTTGGGACAGGGCACGACTATGAAGCTGGTCGAGGAGCTCACAGTGGACGACAGTTCGACCTGTTGGAATCCGCTGAAGACGAAAGTAATGGGAAGGTCGAGTTCTCCTCTCCTCGTGGCCTCCGTCAACTGAAGAGACGAGTGAATTTCGCCCTCCACTAGGTGGGGAAACTTCAGGCTTATGTTTCTCAGCTTGGCAAACTCGTTCACCAGGGCGAATCCAAAGCCGGCCAAGCGCTTCTGGCCAGTTCGTGGGTCGCGCATGAAAAACGTGCGCGGCTTCAGCTGGTCAATGGTCGAGATGGCTGTCTTTCCGCCAAAGTCCAACCATTTCGTAATGAAGATCTCGTCGGAGTGGAGGATGCGGTGGAATCGCGGCTTGGGGAAGGGATGCAGGCGATGCAGGCAAATCTCTTTGTCTGAAATTCCCTGACTCGCCGCCACAAGGCTCTTGAATCTCAGCAACCCTGCCAAGTCAGCCAAAGCATTCAGCATGCTGGAAATATTCGCTGCCGGTAGCCAAACGAGGACTCGGGAACTGCGCATTCTGTGGAGGCTTTCGGCTAAAATCGACAGCTGCTTCAGGTCGGCAATGTCTGCCAGGCAAAGCAAGGACAGAAAGCCGGAATTGAATTGCTTTTTCAGGGCGAAAGCAGTGGCAGGATCGCCGCGAAGCCCTGGGAAACTGGACGAGTGCCAATTCCGCCAGGCACAATCTGCTTTCGAGTCGTTTTGCATGAGGAGAATGGTGGAAATTGGCTGCTGGCGGTGGAGAGTTTCGATGAAGTCGTGTGGCCAGTCCGCGTCGAAAGCGAGTCCTTTGAGTGCCAGGAGGGCAGTGAATAGCGGAATGACTTTTCCGGCCATTCGAATCCAATGGGAAACGTTGACTGAATAGGAATTGGGGAAGTCGAGTGCCGTTGTTATGAAGTTGCATGTCAATCTAAAATCTATCACATTTTCTCGAAGGGAGTCAAATCGGTAACGCCTGCAGGATATCTGATAGGGACAAATGCACGAATCGGTCGGGTAGCGGTGGATTTGCTTGAAACCTTTTTAATTTACAAGCTATTTTAAGATTCAAAAGCGTACAAATTTATTGTCTGTTGGGTTATTTAGTTGTTGCTATAAAGCTACCATAAAGTTGCTATAAATTCTATCCATGTTCATCTGCTACGGCGGGCTTCTTTTATCTTTCTTCTAGGACCGTGTGGGCATTTCCTAAGCTTGCCATAAAGTTGCTATAAAGTTACCATAACATTGCTATAAAATCTTCTCATCTTCAACTGCTGCTGTGGGCTTCTTTTATTTTGCCTCTGCGCCGCGTGATCGGTGTCTAAAGTTGCCATAAAGTTTCTATAAAGTTGCCATAAAAATATCTACTTCCCCTTCATCTTCTGCTGCTTCCGGAGACGATACCAAAATACTTCCCCCAGAAATGCCATTGTAGCCATGCCGAGACCCATGAGAAACCCCAGCCAAATCAACCGCAAGTCCTTTAATCCCAAAGGACTTACAGTTGATTCTTTGATATACTTAAATGTGGGAGCGAGAGTCGGTTTAACTTTGGAGTACACAGACGGTCGATAGCCGGAGCTAGTTAGCCTCCCAATGTATTCGTCCAGTGGCTTCTTGAAGATCGAATTGTCCTGCAGGGGAAGTGCATATGGCAGGTTTTTCACAATGTTCGTGTACTCTGGCCTGCAGAGAATTTTCTTGCCAAACGTCCGCTGATAGTCGTTGACATTCTGCCAAAGGACTTTTGTTGAAAAGTAGGCGTGGTCGGTATTGTAGGCGCAGAGAAGGCTCAGCCAGCGATCCAACGACGTGAACACCACATTAGGTAGTCTGTTTTCAATCAATTCGTCCTTTATAAGACTCTCCGAGTTACTGCCAATGACCACAGGCAGGCCACTAGCCTGCAAGTCCTCGAAGGTCTGGATATCCTTCTCGGTAACCTTCTCGGTCAGCAGAGTGCTCAGGTTGGCGCAGAAGAAGCTGTTGAACACGAGCCCGAAAACGCTCAGCGTGATAAGGACAATGCGAAGGGACAAGTGGGAATTGGCGCCCAATGGATCCTCCATAGGCAGCCCCAAGGTCCCACAGATTGAGTGCAGGAAGAAACTCAATTTCGACCTATTCTCAGTCACCCTGACCACCAAAATCTGCAACACGGCAAACGTCAGATAGACCACCAGGACAAGGTAATACGAGGAGGCCTCGCTGATCAGGAGCCTGTACATGTGGTCGACGCTCAGTTTCCTGGCGCAGGGAACCACAATGAACATGTCCGTCATCCCCAAAGTGGCCGACTGGTCCACATTGAAGCCGTAGATCTTCCAGTTGTAGACCAAGTAGAGGGGCAGGTCGAGCAGCCTGTGGTGGGTCATGTTGGCGATGTCGCGGACATCGGTGATGGAGCCGATGACCTCGTCGAAGGGAAACTCCAGCGAGATATTCCTTCTCTGGCTGAAGTCCTTCAGGGCCTCATAGACGCTGCCGGCAACGCGGATTTCGCCTGTGGCGCTGTCGCGGGTAAAAAAAGCAAAAGGCTCGATTTGCTCCACAAAAGAAGAAGCCTTGCGGCCATGGAAATTCGCCTGATGATCAGGATAAAGCAAGCTTCCATTTAAGTCGGCCAATCGCTGAAAATAAGTCTCAGGAAACGGATGCATTCGGTAAAGAAAAAACTCCCCTGGTGAGGACTCGTGGAGAACTATTAAGTTGAGCAACCTGAGGTTCTCTGCTTGCTGGGAAATGCCGTCCAGGAATCCGGTGAAATTGTCCACAGAAATCCAGATGAAGATACGGGAATGTCGTATGGTATTTAAATTCTTAGCTAAGGTCTCTAAAATCTTTAAGTCCTCCAAGCTTTGCATGCAAGCTGCCGCCAAGATTTCGCTTTTGAATTTCTGTTTTATGGGAACTACAAAGTCGCCATCCAGGATTAATCTAGGCAAGCTGGGGGCTCTGTAGTCCAGCCAAGGACAATCGGCATCCTGTGGACCGTTCGACAGCAGCAGCAGCGTGGAAATAAACTTTTCTCGGTGGGCCTGCTGGACAAAATCCCGGAGCCAAGTGACTGCTGGCGTTCCAGTCACCAACTGGCTTGGAAAAAGAACCACCAGGATAACCAGAAGACCAGAGAAACCCATGATCCTTCCAAGCTTACGGCAAAAGGATAACTGCCAGTGGATGCATCGAGGACCGCCAGAGGCCGGCGAATTATCGTCGCTTTCAATCGCCGCTCAATCTAAAGTGCATCAGACGCACGGAAATTAGCACACACTTAACGGCGAAATGCTAGACTCTGGCAACGCCAGCCCGTTCCATTCCCACTCGTTTCGGCCTCATAAAAGCATCAAATTACCCACTCGCAACTTTGAATCGCCCATCATCAGCCATTAACCCCGGCAACAAAAAAAGTGAAAGTCAAGACCAAGCAAATCATATAATCCGGTGACCTTCCACGTCCCCCTCCCCACACCCTGACCCGTGTGGGTATTAAATTCACGCACGTAAGCAAACAGAGAAACCATCTCGGCCGGGCCGCCATTTCGGCCCTTGGATTCCATGGATGAAATTGCACAACCTTTCGGTTTTCGGGATTCACTTTCGAGTGCACACACTTGAGCCGTCGCGCAGGATACACTTACCTGCCGAGATTAACCCGGTTTATGGATGATGTGCGAACGTATGAGTGGGACACAGAGAGACGGGTGTGTGTGTGTGTGTGTTTTTATTTTTTTGGATTGTTATTTGTTGGGTTGCTGGTTCCGTTGGCCCCTTCGGCATCCGCGTTCCGCTTTCCGACGGGATTCTTATGATTTTATGTGCTGTTTTTATTCCCTGTATTTGGCGAGATTTCTTATTGTTGTTTTTGTTTCGGGTTCTTGGGCAAACGATGCCCGCAGGACACCGAGCGCCTAGCAAGCTCGCGAGCACTGCCGCGGCCCGTTGGCCGCCCATAAATCCGCCACGAACTTTGAACTTCAACGGACAAACGGTCGATTGGTTGCTTGAATGCCCATGTGGTAGATTTGTTTCCCTGCCCCACCCCCTCTTGGCAGGCTGTAGATGCTTGTGCGCCAGCGCGAATGCTTTCACTTTGAATTGTCTTTGGTTGAAAGCAAACTTTTGCCCCATCCGCGATTTTGCCAGAACCATAAATTCAGCCACGCTTCGAGGAGGAGGGTCAGATTCGGCCCTTTGCCACTTCTTGGTCAGGTCAGCTTATTTATTTATGCACATACACGTCACACACTCACACACACACACACGCACACCTCTGCAGGCGTCATCAGCGGCTCGCTGAATTTTTATTGCCGCTTATATCATCGGGGGCCGGTGAGTCGGTTGGCTAACTTTATGAAAAATTTAAGATGCTGCACTGCAGCCCCGCCCCCTGCTGCCCCTTTCACTATTGATTTATGGCCACACACACACGCGCAGGCGACAACAAAAGATTTTCCTCTGGTTCTTTGCAGTTTTTGTGGCTCGGATAATTCGGTTAATTTTTTGAAAAATTTATTAGCCCAACCTGAAGTGACCATAAATTTACGGGCTCTAATTTATACGAGGCCCTCGGAATTTACGACTTAATCGTAGACTACACAAGTTTGTCTCTGCACCTGCCAATTGGCAGCCTTCGGTTAATTGGAGGAACTTAATTTTTATGAAAATTTCTGTTTTATTGCGAAATAATTAGAGAGAGTGAGTCTGATATTATTTTTGATGACTTTCTGGGTAATTATTTGGAATTGAATTTGTGAACGAAATTTTATTGCCGTTTCTTTAAGCTAGAAATTTCCCAAGAGCTCCTGAAGTTTATTCAAATCTTTCAAAGAAACTAATTAAATTGATTGAATAAAACATAACGCAGAAATATTTGTATTCCTGTAACTACTATTTTATGGGCCTAGAAGTTTCCCTAAAAACCTGTTCGAAATTTCGAAAATAAAGGAGAGGATGCTTAATTAAAATTTAAATATCTTTAAAGAAAGTAAAAGTCCCTTTCAATCTTTAAATTCATTTCATCACTTTCCTTACCTAAAACGTTATTAAATAATTAATTAAACATCCTTGCGGAACAATAATGTGAAACCCTTTTGAAAAGCCTATAAGCTTAAAATATTATTCTCTTTTCAGCTTGAGTTTAAGTTATTTAAAAAAATTCGTACTCTCGTTTTTGTTATATTTGTAGATTAATTTTATCACATCAATTTAAGAGCCAAATCTTGTGTAACTTTAAAAGGAAATTTAGGAAACAAGAGCAAAACTTTTAAGCCCTTCACACTCTTGAAGAAATCAATAAATTCGGATATTTCTTTTTACCCATCCAAAAAATCATTCATGTAAAATAAATGAATGTAATAAAATCTGTAGAAAAATTATTTAAACTTCCGCTTGGCTTAAAACTTATTTCCTTCCAAGCTCAAATCCTTTTGTTAATTCAATTAGGTAATTCAAATCCTAAGCTGCCAAAATTGTGGTTTTTGGCCCGAACGAATAAGAAAGTTTGAATTTATGGCCATTTCACTTTCATGGGGGCAATTTTCTTTTGAATTTGCACAAATGTTTTCACTTTTCATTTCGTCGCATTTTCAATTTAAATTCAATTATTTGAAAAATTAATTAAATCTTTCTCAATTTGTTTTAAACGCAGTTTGTTTGTTGTCGGCTTCGCCGTTGTTGCTGTTGTTGTTGGTGCCTGCGGTGGCGGCATTGCCTTTTTTAACTGCCATTTAAAATTCACACACATTTCTGGTTTGAATTAATTTTGCATTTTGCCGTTGGAAACTTTGGTCATTTCCGGGTTTTCTCTCTCGGCGCGCCCGGCAGGGCCGGACCGAGAAACTGTCGCGCGACTCTGACGATGCCAAACAGCCGCGCACACTCACTCAAACACACACTCACACACACACGCACTCACATACAGAGACCGCGGTTGGTTGGGGGCGAAAACCAAGGAAAAATTTACTAAGCGCCGCGGAAAAAAATCACACACACTCCCTGGGCCAGCAAGCAACAATCACATGTTTCGTGTGCAAGGTATAAAAACAAACTGAGTCGCTGGCGTTTCCCGAAACCCGAATCGCAGTCTCCAATGCTCTGCCGCCTGCCTGCCGGCCAGCCAGCCTGCCTTGCATTACAGCCGCAGTTACAGCGGCCGCTTTGCTGTTAGCCAGGCTCTGCTGTTATATGTGGCGTATACGCAACGCGGGCCGGCAGGACTCGGAGCTTTCGGCCACACTTAACAGGCCCGCAGAGAGTGGCTCTCTCGCTAAAGCTCAGCCACTGAGAGCTCTGCCAGCTGCTGTTAGTGACTCACAGTGGCCTCAGCGACGGACGTGGAGACGCTTCGCTTGCTTTTTGTTCGCCGATTTTCGCACATTACTCAGTGCGAATGTCCGCCGGTTAACATCGCCAGCAGCACGGCTGATGCGCTGGCAGCAAATGCAGGCCAAAACGGCCCGGTTACAGGGGCAATTAACGCGAGTCGTTGACTTGTTTACGGGCATCAGTGGGCCATAATTGTCAGTCAGTCGGTCGGGCAGTGGGTCGCTGGATCACTCAGTTGGGCAGTGGTAACTTTTGTTAGCCAACAAATCAATTGACCAAGCAATCGACTGACAAAGGCTCAGAAACTTATTCAATCTGGCAGAAATGCAGCGATTCAATCAACAAAGAAAGCGTTCAGCCAGTCCACCTTCAACCAAAGTAAGTCAGTCAGTGGCTTTTTTGTATTAAGCAGCTGAGTGAAACGACAGTTCGGTCAACTTCAGTCAATCAGGCAGTAAGTCCTTAGAAAGAAACTTAATTACAAGATCCTTTAAATGATCAACAATTCCCTTGACCGATTTGCCAAAGAAACTCGCTAAATTGCCAATAATTCCTTCAACAACTCTGATGCTTCAACCAGCTGTGCTTCAATCACTAACTGATTCAATCGGTCAGTAATTTTTAGTCAGAAAATTATCAACAAGTCAATCAACAAGCCGAGCAGTCAGTCGACCAACAGCTTCAATCAAACGAACAGGCAGGCCTTCAATCAATCAACTCGCCCTCTCAACCAATCGCCTTTCAATAACAACTCACCAGCCCTTGGGCTGTCAACTGACCGCTCGCTCATTCAATCAACACGCCAATCGACCGACATCCGTTTCAATCAACCGGTCGATCGGCCGCTGCCGAGCTTCAACCAAACACTCGCTCCGTTCAAGCGGCCGACAATGTTGACGTTTTGTGTATTTTGCGGTAAACTGTCAAAATCACAGGCTCTGCAAACATTTATGACCCACAATTAAATTCAAATCAGTTTAAATATTCCACCTTCCCGCTCACCGTCTCTCGGCCATATTGCGTTCGCAACAAGTAAATTGAAACCGCCTGCCGGGCAGGGCCGGGCAGAGTCTGCAGGCTGACCAGGCGGCCAGGCCACATTCACACGCACACTCGGCCCTGTGGTAATTATGAGTGTGTAAATAGCGGAAATGGCAGGTGAGGAAGGCGGGTGGAAAATTCCAAATTGTGTTATTCACATAAGCACAATTTCTGGGCCGCCCGAGGGCGGCTGCCTTCAACCAACTGATGAGGAACTGTGGGGGCTGAAAGTTTACACTATCGAGGGGGCCGAAAGTCACCTTCCAATTACCAACAACAAATGTAAACACTGATAAATGTCATAAACTCCCTCGCCAGAAAGGAAGGGGGAGATTGAAATCCCAAGAACAAATGCGACAAATTTTGTGGGATGCTGTCAATAAATCAATTCCCCCAGCAGCTCCGAAGAAGACGTTAGGTTAGCTCGGTGGGTGGGTGCGGGGTGGGGGCTCAGGCAAGGTCATAAGTAAGAGACTAAATGCCTGTACACATTTCATGAATTTCATTACAACTGCCAAAGGCAGCATAGTCGAGCGAGCCGGCCAGCCACTCAGGCAGAACAGACAGACGGCTAGATAGATGGCTGGGCGGAGGCACGAGGGACTTGAGATGGCCAAACTTTGGTTTCGAACGACAACGGCAGCTGCGTCAAGTCAAGTGAAATGGGGCCTCGCTGACGGCACCAGCAACAACAACAACGATGACGACAACAATCCGCACGACAATGGCCCTAAGCTGTGGACCCGGAGTGTTAACATACTAATATTCACTTTGCATCTTAATCGGCTGGCGGGCGGGCGGGGGCGGCAAGATTGGCGGTCGCGTGGCAACCACTTTGGCGTTGTCCTTTGCCTGGCGGTGATAATGATTATGGGCAAGTTTCTTGCTGTCCACCCCTGTGTGTTTGTGTGTGTATTTGATAGGCATTCCATTCCATGCAGGGACCATCCGCTTAGTGCTCGAAATTTGAATTGTCTTTGGGTCGAGGGAGATGGCAATTTGATTGCCTGGTCTTGTTGTCCTGTCAGTGCCGTTGTTGCTGTTGTTGTTTTGTGGGTTATGTCATCATTATTATTGACATATTTATGCCATTACGCTTGTTTGGAAGTTATTACAACGCTCATTGGCCGTCGTTGGCGTCTTGCGGACGGGGCAGAAAAATATTGAAAGAATTTCATGCATGAATGACGTCGACAATGAGGTAAGCAAAAGTAAGTCAAATCGCCCACAATAAATCATTTTAATTAGCTTGGCTAACCTTGCCAAAGGCAGCGGGTTAATGATCTCATTTTTTTGGTCCTACAAGTGCATTTTCATGATGATTTTATGATGATTAATTGACTTTTATTGTTAAAGGATAAATGCCAACAGTCAATTCGATTGATTATAGTTGTCAGGGGTCAGGGCAATGGGAATTAATTAAAGGGAAACAAGCGGAAAGAAAATCCCAACACCATCAAAAATCTTGGCTTCACTTGCCCGCAAGTTTCCCTCATAATTCCTGTCAGTAAATAGCGATCCAGCAGAAACCCAAGGAATTGTTTTAGGAACCGCCAAAGTCAACCAGCCGTTCAGTCTGGTGGCGCCCTCTGTGGGCTTTTGTGCGACAACTGAAGTCTCCAAAAGCTTCGGTTGTTGTTTGATAAACAAAAGCCCCCAGAAGTAGGCAACAAATTAAGCGCGCAATTAACTAGGAAAGCGCCGATTTCAAATATATTATATATATTAAAGGATTTTTTAAACATTTCGTCTTAATTGCATAACTTTATTCAATTCCTCTTGTATTTCACGTTAATAAAATAACATTTTCCCTGCGAATATTGAGACTCCAAAACCCAAACTGCCGGCGGACTTGAAGATTTTTAGTTGATTGCAAAAAAAATAAAATACTTCTTTTGGAACCACAATTCATTTATTAGTCGTTAACACGATTAATAATCGAATTATTCCTTCTAACAAAAACACATTAGAGCGCCGCTCAGCCTCTTCCTGTCTCTCACTTTCACTCTCTGCCGTTGGCCGCCTCTCACGAACACCAGGCCAAAGCAGAAACCCCACAAACACGTGGTTGAGGACGCAAGAGCAGCCTGGCGATGTCAGCCACCCAAAGAGAGTCAGGCGGCTCGCTCTGCCGGCAGTTAACGCTGCCACAGAGCTGCCGGCGTCGACGTCGAGCAGTAACCGAGCGAACGGCTCATTGGGGAGCCACCAGCGGAGCAAACTCGCCCGAGCCGCTCACCGCTCGCCGCACGCCGCACGCAATTGCTCACGTGAGAGTGCCGTGCTGATGATGAGGTGTAGTTGTGTGGACGTGTGTGTGTGCCTGGGAGGTGCGTGTGGCCATGTGGCCGTGTAATTTACGCCTATTTTCCGAGGCGCTAGGCTCCTGAGGCTGTCACGAGCCAAGCGCCATAAAACGGACCAACAAATCTGCCAAGACTGACAAATTCTGTGTGTCGTCCTGGTCAACGTCCTTTGCATGCCTCCGATGAGGTGGAACTTAAAACGACCATTGCCAGCACTGAGTTCCTTTGAAGCAAACAAATCTGGCAATTAATGTATGGCACGCATATGCGTAGCCGTAAAAGCTGAGCCGGCAAAACTTGGGGGTTTTAAATTAAATTTTCTGCCTACCGCCCGGCCCCGCACTTGTTGCTTTGGGGCAGGACGATGGATGGAATTCCGTGGGTTTTATGTTCTTTTTGGGCCTTTAATTGGCATCGAGCCATCATCGTTTCAGGCCCGAAATATTTCTCTAAAATTTAATTAATAAACAAAGCCCCGCCAAGTGCTGCCGACGACCGCCATAAACTAAGCCCACTGAGGGGGCCGGCGGGTAACCTGGAGGGGCTTAGCAAGGCTTTCGAGTGAAAAATCTGGTGAAACTTTTGTCGAGGCATTTAATCCATCAAAAAGAAAAGTTTTCGAGGCCGAAGGCAATCGTAATTTAAATCGTTTAAGCGCTGCTTTTGCCGCAATTAAAGGTTCACGATTCCCCAGCGGCCACTTCACAGAGATAAGTCAATCCGACCGGTGACACGCAGCCAGGCAAATCAGAAGAAAAGCCAGGAAATCATCATGCAATTCCCTTGGAGCATGAAAAGTCAATGGGGCCTGAGCGTAGCGGATGTTTCATTATCTGACGGCTGGCAACTGGCAAAGGTAGCCTGGCTGCGATCATAAAACCGGCAGAGCGTCATAAACTTTGACCCGAAAATTTCGTTGATTTCGGCCGCCGTCTAGCGGGTCTGAGGGGAGGGACTCACATGGAGGTGTGCCCCATTAATAACAGGCGAATGCCAGTTACACGGCCTGGTAATTTACGTGTGTTCACGCAGCTTGTCTGCCCAATTTGGCCAACGTTGAAAAGTAGGCAAAATTTTATTGTCTTCTCGACAACGACGACGAAGTTAAAGTGACGTCAACGTCCTGGTGATGGCTGGCATTTCAAGGTCCTGGCGGCAACACCATTAATAACCTGGATATCTTAACGCCTGTCAGAAGTTTATGGCAAAATTTTATCAAGCAACACGAAACGAAACCAAAGAATTCCCTTCAACTCAGCATTCTCGGCCGAAGGCTTCAACAAAAGCTGACGATTTGTTTGTTTTATCCCGTTAGAGCGGACAAATTTCAGTCTTTCCAGCCGTCCGATTAATCGCTTTAAAAATGATAAATTATCGGAAAGTGAAAGGGGGAAAACTCGCCCGCCGCCAGGTTGGCAATCACTTAAAAACCCATTGAGCTTGCCACAATTTATGGCCGCCACATAAACAATAAAACACAAAACACAACAACAGCCATTCATTTTCATAGCGGCTAGCATAATAAAATCGACCATATCACTCATACGTACCAGGCAGCCGCCCCTCCTCACCGTCGAGGCCCAGCGCCCTGGTCAGGTGAGGCGGCCGAGGAGGCAACATCGTCGTTTAATGCACCTCATAAATATCGCATAGCTAAGGAGTCGGGCCTTTCGGCGGCGGCACTCACCTGTGAATGAAAACAAAATACAAAGCGCATAAGTAATCCAAACAGACTCTGCACGTAGGCCAAGTGGCTGAGTGGGTTGATAGGCGAATAGAAGGGGGAAAGGAAATGTTTACAAGCGAAAGTGTCGAGCGGCCGAGCCGCCCACTTTTGTGGCTGCCAAACGCCTCTCGATGGCCGTTGATATATGAGCCAGGCATCTGCCAGGATTTTTTATACCTTGTCGTCTTTTTATAGCCTCGTCCACTGACAGCCCAGAAAGCCCCAGCCGTAGTAGTAAGTCTCGAGTTACCAGAACATTTCGGCCTCCAGGATTTGGAAGTCACTGCCTAGGTTGGCTTCATTTGCCACTCCTGACACTGACAGGCTTTTTTCGCTTCATTGGGGATCCTACGGGTAATTAAAATTTATGCCCTGCACAAATGCCGGCAATCAACGTCACGTCCAGGCGGCCTGGCCCGCCAGCCATTGCTGTCAAGTGGCCAACAGGCCAATTAGCCCGCACCCAAAAACGGCCTCAGATCGCCAATCAAATAGGTGTCGATTCTAGGTGTCCGGCCATAAGCCAGCTCGACCCCAAAAGTAGTTGGCCTAATTGAGTTATTTACGCTAATTGGGAGCCGTTTCCTGGGCCTCTGATTGAGTGAAGCTTCCGGCTGGCCGGGGAATCCAGCGACCACAAAGTTTGCATAGCCTGGCTGGCTGGCTGACTGGCTGGCCACGTCATTTTAACACTTGGCATTATGGGTTATTGTGGCAAGGACCTGCACGTCCTTAGGGCGGCTGCAGTTCATGTTTCATGCAGCGATTCGTGGCCGGCTTCCTGTTGCTCTACGTGCAGTTGGTTGGGCAAATATTTAAAATTTAATGCCAGCTTTGTGCCCAGCCAGCTCTTGTCCTGCTGGCCTGTGGGCGTGGGCGTGTCCTGGCATTTACAGTTACTAACCAAGGTAAACTTGTTTTGGTTTAGCCTTAATTAAATTTGTGCGGTGCAGCCAGCTAAAGCCAGTGGCATTTGCTGATTGGACTATTGAGGAATTCTGTGGCAGAGTTTTCAAAGGAAATTTAAAAGGAAACAGTCTGGAAAAGGAAGAGGAAGAAGAAAATGAGAAGTAACCGATTGGAGTGGGCATTTTAGTTGACTCTCGGTTGCCTGGCTTGCTTGACGTTTAATTACGACACTTAGCTTGGTTTGTGGACTGGAAGTAATCACGAAATAAAGTACACTTGCCTCAGTCTACGAATTTCAGAAGTAAAGATTTTACTTCTTTTTACTTCCCCACAGGGAGCAACTGCCACTGACAGAATTTGCTGTCTTCTGTCTTCAGAATTCCGTCTTTTCTCTTTAGTCTTCTATCTTTTTTTCCAGTTCTTTTGATTTTCCGTTTCATTTGCTCTATTTAAAGACTTTAATAACCCAATTTCTGCGCTGTGTCTTTAAAATTCTGTCCTCAGTTTTCCCTTTCTACTCCCATTTCAATTTTTACTCCTACTTCTTCTCCTATTTCTACTCCCATTTCTACCTTCACTCCCACTACTACTCCCGCTTTTTCTACTCTGCTATTCCTGATATTCTATTTATTCCAACTCCCACTCCCACTCCTCCTATTTCTACACCCTTTCGATTTGCCTACCCTTTCTCTCCTCCAAAGCTGCATCCTTTTATTGTTCTTTATCCTTCACTAACCCCATTTGGGCAATGAGTGAGGCTGTCTGTTGGCGAGCTATTCCTATTTTAAATATTCGGCTGCCTTCTTCTTTTGCTGGTCACAAAGGGAGCCGTCAATTTCAGTCTTCATATCCACCTGAGAATCAGTGCGATTGGTTTGTCCTCGGCAGCGCCCTCGTTAGATTTGCATAGGCAATTAGACTTACATGCCGGACAGAAAGAAAGCCTCATGAATTATTCACTTGAAATGAATTCCCTTTCATTTCGAATTCCCATCAAAACCAGAAATCCCACTGATGAGGCGACTACTCTGTCTGTGGGTGTGTGGTTGTCATTTGGCAGCCGTTTAGGACTGAATTTACACTCCAGCCGAGCTGGAGGCGGGGTAGACAAATAACCGATATGGCATTTCATGCCTAACTGCTTAAGGCAAGCTGACGTAGTTCAGATTTATGGGCGCCTGCCCGCGAGCACTCAATGTAATCCCACGCCCACGGGAGGCTCTTAAAGGCGTCGAGTGGAGCGTCGAAGGCGAATAAAATCCAATAAAGATTCAAAGCGATGCTGTCAAGAGCCATAAGGGCAAGGCAATAATCACTGGCGACAGGATAATAAACTTCAAGTTCACAAATTAAACGACCGGCGCGCTTTGGTAGTCAAAACTGATTTGAACGACGGGCCAGCAATTCGCGTCTAAGTTAACCACAATTGTGAGGAATATTCTTCGCCCACAACGAGATATTCCTACCGCATTTACGTAATACGTAATGCGAGCCATTCAACGGCCCACGTCACGTATGCGTGATATTTGCGTAGCCCTGTCCACGACGCCTTTAATGTGCGTGTGCGGCGCGTGTGTTTTTAAAGGGAAATATGCCCGGCCTCTCGGCTGGCATTCTAAATCAAAAGGTAAACCGCGATCCTGGGCCGGCGGAGCTGAAGGAAAGCCACCAAAACAAAATGCCATCAAGCGGCGGCTGCCGCTGCTGTCAACGCCGTCGACGACGCCGCCGCTGTCCGCCATGTTGACAAATATTTATGAAGCATTTGGTTTTTTAGCCCTAAGCCAACTCGGGCACGCAATCAGTCCCAGTCCAGGCAAACAGAGCCCCACACACACACACAGTGGGCCGCAATCGACCGAATCCAAGACGCTCTCGAGCATTTTTCATTCCAAGTTTTTGTCTGCCCACTTTTTGTTTTTTTTTTTTCTATTTATTATGAGCCTGACTATTCGCGCTAGCGAGCATTGAAATCTCCTTACTGTCAGTGCCATTTTGAATAGG
>JBAMCP010000038.1:113995-135906 GCA_037075105.1 Lissocephala sabroskyi
TTCTATTTATTATGAGCCTGACTATTCGCGCTAGCGAGCATTGAAATCTCCTTACTGTCAGTGCCATTTTGAATAGGTGGAGGAAATTCTTTGCTTCCTTTCCATAGACTAAGTAATCTGCTTTCCAGCCTCGGCAAGCAGAGCTCAAGATTGTGGCTGCAATAGACTTCTGAGGTCTGTAATTGTAATTAGCTCATCTTTCAGGCTAACACCGCCTGGCTAGAATGGATTCATTTCTTAGAATCACGGGAATTAGCTGCTTACTGTGGACTTGCCAATCTCTTAATCACGGGCCCAATTCAAGCCTACAGGGAGCAGGAGGTTGGAGAACAGACCAGGCATTTAAGGTTTTATTAATTGCATAAAAGAATCAGTAGGAAGAATTTTCAGACAACTCAGCGGTCTGAGCAGCCCGATCATCCGTCCAACCCACTGCAAGCAGACAAATGGGCGCTTGGGCAGCTGCTGTGACTTACTCAAGCATCTAAAGATCTATTCATTCCAAAAAAGAATTAGTAGAAAGCATTTTCAGACTTCTCAGCGGCCTGAGCAGCCCAGCCAATCACCCAACCCAGCACAAGCAGACAAATGGGCGCTTGGACACCTGCTGACTTACTCCCTTTTCCTTATGAGCTACTTTTCAGTTTCTTTACCTCCTTTGGCCGTTTTTTTGGTGACTTAAAATTAAGATTCTTATTGAGATAAACGCGCATCTTCCCAGAGTCTCCAGGGAGTTTGATCAACAATCTCGACAACATTTTTGTATTGGCTTCCACCAACTTACCTTTCATCCAGACGCATGCTGCTCCGGCTGATGTCGCTCCAAACGGACATCGAGCGCGGCCGCTGGAAGAAGGACTTGGAGAAGCGACGCACCGCCGGCATCTGCTGGGGCGGATAGCCGGCCAGATCGTTGAGCTCCTCGTTGAAGTTGACATTGCGCGCCCCGCGGCCCGACGAGGCCATCGAGGGCAGCGAATAGCTGTTCGTGTGATTATCGTCCGACATTCCCAAGGCTGTGTAACTCACTTGAAGATTGTGTGTCATTTCCAAAGCATCCGATGCTCACTTTCCCGCGCACTTTCACCTCGCACAGTTGGGCACTTGGCGTGTTTAACGCGCACTCGAGTCACTGACGCCTCGGGGCTGAGTGTTGGCACGATTGGCGTCTCATGTTCGAAATGGGTTGATTTCTGGGCTTTTAATTGCCAGCCGGCGATCTTGGGCACTTCATTAAACACAATCAACTGGGCAATGGAAACAAAACAATTGAAAGCGTCTGCCTGCCAGCCTGACAATGATGAATTGCTGCAACGTTGCACTTTGCGCCACTGCCCCCTCGGGGCAGCTCCTGGGCTGGCTAATTGAAAGCCTGACAACAGGCCAAAGGCCAAAGATGCAATAATCAATCAGCCGCCTGGGATCTCCCGGCCAAACAAACGTATCGATTCCAAATGCCGGGTAAGTTCGAAGGGCGCAGCATTTCGATTTTTATGTAATTTGTCACGATTTGTTGGGCGGCAGGTGGCGAAGATGTTTCGAAATATATAAGTGAAAAGACCGCAAACATTCAAGGCGTGTGTGGGGGGCGGGTGGGCGTGTGTGTTGCCACTAAAAACCCATAAATTCGTAATGAGTTTTACTCGCTTTTGAATGGCGCTGCTGCCGCCATTCCCCTCGGGCTTCCGTTGGCGGTCCTTTGCTTGCTTTTCATCTGCGTAATGAAAAACAAAGCCCCTCCCCCGCCAACAAATGGCGCATATAACCTTCCAAAAGCGGTCACGACCGCCAGGACAGACCCGCAAAAAAGAAACAATCCGTCGCCGGGGTCTCAGATTTTGCTGACGACAGCGTGGCTGCTTTGATTCCGGACAACGAGGGTCACAGCATCGACAATGCCAGCAGATAAAAAGGTCATCTAATCACGAGCATCGGTTTGTCTGCGGTGGGGCAAGAAAATTGAGAAATTTATCTGAGGAAAATCGAGGGAGAAAAGTCTCATCGCCTCTGATGATTGATGGCTGCGGGAAGGAGCCATTAAGTGGAGTAAGCAAACAAGATAAGAAAAGGACTCTCAAAGAAACTTGTGATCGTTTTGATTGGCGGGTTTCAGAGAGGAAGTCTGGCAAAGAAGAAAGCAAAAGTCGAACGAGAAAAGCGAATGGCACTTCATCGCCTAGCCAGGCCGGGGAATTTCTGAGACTCAACCAAAACCTTCTGAAGGGAATTTGTTATGCTAGGAAATTAAATTTAGTTGATTTTATTTTCTCAGATTTAATTCCTTATAATTTCTTAAATTTCCTTAATCCTCGTAGGCCGACAGATTTTGTAGAATCTCTGGCCGCCCAATCCCCTAAAAATTCTCTCTTTACTATTCGTTATTCTTATTTGTTAAATAAAAAATTTTTCCCACGATTCTCTTAAGCTTTCCAAATATTTCCTGATTTAAATTTCTCGCCTTTGGACTTTTAAGTGCCTGCAGGCCTCCCTCCTTGCTTGTGCCGCAGCCGCCTCTTTGTCCGCGTTTAAATATTTTCGCATTTAGTTTGTCGTTTGTTTGTATATAAATATAAATTTTTATTGCGCTCCACAGTCACTTGAAATCCGAGTTTTATTTCGTCAACCGCAGACGAGGAAACCTCAACGCCCGCAGGGGCCGCAACCGAGCCGCCCATTAAACTGTTAAGAGTCTTTAATGGCGGTTGTTCCTTGACATTCTGCGACACTCGCCTGCCCACGCATGCCTCATCCTGTTTCCTTTTGAAAGGCAGCCTCCGGCCATTAAAAAGTTTAGGTGGCAAAGATGGAGAAAAAAAACCGAAGCGTCATAAACCAAACGGCAGTAAAATGAAGACGAATGCAGTCGATAAGTTGGGCCGTTCATGCCCAGGATTAATTAAGGAACTCAATTAAGTCGAGAATAACCAACGCTCAGATTGTGTGAGAGAATCCAATGATAGTTCGACGTATCGACGGCGGATGATGAAGCGCCAAAGTTGCGCCAACACGCGACCCACTTTGCTTGCCACGAACTCATAAATAAGATGTTATATTCCCCCTCGAAGGTCCTTGGCGGGAAAGCATACTGTGAAACATCAGGTCCTTCCGTCGTTGGGGCGAAAAAAGCAAATCAAAACCCGCTTAGCTC
This sequence comes from Lissocephala sabroskyi, assembly GCA_037075105.1. Classification (NCBI taxonomy): domain Eukaryota; kingdom Metazoa; phylum Arthropoda; class Insecta; order Diptera; family Drosophilidae; genus Lissocephala; species Lissocephala sabroskyi. The sequence goes on from JBAMCP010000038.1 coordinate 117,144, forward strand.
TCTGATCGAGTGCCACTGAAATGTGAGCTCATCTGCGAGCTCGTCTAGCTGACAACTCAGCATTAATCCTTTAATGACCCACACCCTACAGAGTGTCAGCGGTGTCCTTGGGTTCATCGAGAGCCAACGCCGTCGACGTGTGTATTCAAATTTACGCACCCTTTTGATGTCCTGCCCATAAACTGACAGCCTTAGTGCCCATTTAAATGGCAAAGTTACTGCATATCGAAGCGGCAGGATGATCGCTCGAAGGACACGCAACTCGACTGCTAGTGTGACCCAGTAAAGGACTCGCCTCTCCAACGGCACTGCAGCTTATCAATTAATGAATGCGAGTGTGCAAGGCGATTTCCGGCAAGCAAACCGCCGGGGAATTTCATTTGTTTGGTTTCCTTTTCGACGGTGGAAATGGAAAGGATGGAAATGGTTTCCCTGCAGTATTCTGCCTTCAGTTTCTGTGCCTTTTTCCTAGCCACTCACTCTTGCCACAAGTTCTTGGTTATCTTTTCGCATCTCAAGACCAAAGGTTTCGGTCTGCCTTTTGTGTCCTGTCCAATTTGTGGTATTAAAGAATTTATCATTCCTCTTCTGCTTTCCAGCTAATCGTTCCCTGCACTCGCCTCAGCCAAAAAGAGTATTTCCCACAGGCCTCGCATGGGAAGAACAGAATGAAATAAGTGCGATGACTTCCGTTAGTTGAGCATGCCTACGGGGCAGGATGCCTCTCGCCAGGTTGGTGACATTTAGAGGCCCTTTTATAATTGTTGACAGGCCGGGCCCGGCCCCTCTGACATGGAAACGGAAATGCCAGTCATAGGGGCAGAAAACCTCCCCCAGTCCCGCATTGTTTGGCTGGCCGGCACAGAAGTCGGCGAACGGGGAAATTAAGCTCATCAAATGCCAGCCAGCGGTGGATAATAAACAAGCAGCCAATGCTTATGAGCACTTTATGAGTCAGGCCACCAAAATGCCAGCAATCATAAAGAAAACATCTGCCTCTCAAGCGGCCGCAATCCCGCCGAGCTTTTTATTTATGGTGTGGCCATTAAATCAACTTGGCATATCGGAAAGTGCGAATCACCGAGGCCACGGCCGCCGCTTAACCCCATTAAGTCGCCCCACTGTGCGTATGCGTAATGCTCGCGTGCATATGAAATGAGCGGTGGTCAGCCGCTGACACAGCAGCAGCAGCGACAGTTAATGCGGATGGGAAAGTGTCAGTTATTTCCAGTGTATTACCCTCATCAAGGGCGCTTTGAACTCGGACAAAGTTGCGCCCGTGACCTTTTTGCAGGCTGTCCACAGAAATTGCCAAATGTCGGACTTTTTTGGTGACGGCTAAAACTTATGAAGGTTGGCCAGAGCGCTTAGTTTTTGATGGGCTCCGGCGAATAATTCAATAAAAACTAAGCAACCTCCATCCTGACCCCTGCTTAAAAGATTTAAAGGACGGAGAGGAAAAGGGTCCTCAAAAGTGTTGACAGAAATTGCTCTTTAAACAGCGCAAACAACAGCTGGAGGAATTAAGTGTTTAAGGATTATAGTGAGAAAAGGAAACATAAAAACATGAAATAAGAGGCCAGAGAGTAGCCAGCAAGGAACCAGCGGGGAACCAAAGAGAAACCAACGAGGAACTGAAGAAAAGCCAATAGGCTACAAGCGCTCAACCGGAGATCAACTGGAGAGAAGCCAGTGAGAAACAAGCAGGGAGCCAGCGAATAAGCAAGGAACCAACGAGAAACCAAGGCCGGCAACCAGTGAGCAGTCAGGGAGCACCGAGCGAGGAACTGAAAGAAAGCCAGCAGGCTGCCAGCGATCAGTCACAGATGAACTGGGGAGAAGCCAACAAAGAACCAGCGAGAAACAAGCGGGGAGCCAGCGAAGAACCAGTGAATAGAACTTTGCTCGTTGCTCTTTGCAGAAAACTTAAAAATTCCCTGCCTAAATAAATTTCCAAATGAAAAGAGCGAAACGAATTTGGATTCCCTTTTTGCTTTTAATTTTTTATGAGATTTCCTTTCTTTGTTTCCCTTTTTCATTGAATTAAAAGCGGCTTCTTAATTTTGGCTCGGCCGACTTTCGTTTCCTTTTCCTTCCCCCGTCGTTTCCCGTGGCGAAAGTCATTTTCGTATTCTCGCTGCCAACTCAAAATTGATTTGTGGCCGAAAGCTGCCAGCGCGGGAAAGCCTAAAATTGAATTTTTATTCGAGCCCTGCCAACGAAAGTTGAATGAATACGACAGCCACTCGAACTTCCCCACTCGTCCCCGGAATTCACACCTCCCCCCCCTCACACACACACACATACAGTTACACACACTGATCTGCAAAAGAGCAGCCGAGTGGGTGCGAAAAAATTAGCAAGTCAAACAAAAGCAACTTTTTTAATCTAACAAAGGCAAACAGCTGCAGGATGTTGGCTGTCGGTGGGCCGACTGCGAATCGGCTCCCTGAGCCATTTAAGCCCTACGGCAGAATATGTAAATAAATAATCGAGAGCTGAAAAGCAGCCAGCGGCCAAATTTAAAGAGCCAGGTAAACAGAGCCCAAAGTCATTGCTATTTTATAGGCCGGACAGGGCGGCAGGGCATTCGATATTTTGGCCCGCGTGCCAAGTTGGCCAAAAGTGCATGAAAGCACTTTTTTGTGGGGTGAAAACTTTCACACCCGAATGCATTTTCATGTCAAAAGCTTACAGAAATTTAGTCATAAACAAGGGAGATTTTTCCTTTAATAGGGGAAAAGGTAGAAGCTGCGGGTGTTTCAGAGATTGCAAAAAGTTAGGGCGAAAGGATCAAGTTTTAAAGCCTTGAATTCTATTATTAAAAATGCCTTCGTTTCTGGAAAGACTAAGCACAGTTTCTAAGACAAAAGGGGCAACGAGATTCTAAGGGACAAGAGGTGAGCGACTAAGCGAAGAGCGACTCAGATTCAAGTGACTGAGCGGCTAACGACTAAGCGACGATCTTGAGGGACTTTCACTTTGAATAAGATAAGTTAACCAAAATTCTTTCGCTCTAGTCGTTTGAGGCTTAAAGATTTCATAGCTCAAACGGTAAGCGGATATTTCTAGCCTAATCTGACCGATTTCCTGCCGCCCTAAATTGCCTCACCCCCGCAGCTTCTTTGGCAGGAAGTGGAAATGCTTAACCGAGCCCAAAGCTGCAATTTTGCTTTCGTTTAATTAAAACACAGAGAACCGCGAAATTAAAAGGAACACAATTTTCAAGTGAATACAAATTACGCACTCAAAACTCAAATGGCTGTGGCACTTTCCCTTCCTCCCGCAGACCCCGCCGTACTCAAATTATTGCAAAAAAAAAATCGAGGTCAAATTTCCCTGCCCGAGGACTTTTCAAATAACAAAATAGCAAACAAGAAAATGGGTTACGCAAGCAGAGACAGCAGAGAGAGAGAAGGAGACTCCGAAAGGCGCTGGAGAAACTTTGTAGGTTCTTAAATTACCGAAAATGCAAGCCCAAAATCACTTAACTTTCGCAGACGAACTGATAATAAAAAAGGACACCCCAAAAGTTCCCAAGGAGAAGGCAAAAGAACAGCAAACGAAACTGACAAATTCCGAACAAATGCGGGAGTCCCCGCTGCGTGCTCAGCTGACCAAAAGGCATCAAAAGGACAGCCAACCAGACAACGACTGCGAACTGGAACCAGGCAAAGGATATACGATTACAAGGACGAGTTAATGTCGCGTTATAGGTTGAACTCTGCCCCAAAAATGGTTCGCCCCCAACAGCCGAAAAGCATCCTGCCAATGGCTAAAATGTTGACACAAACTGCTGATAAAACAGTCAAACAAACTTGTAATGAACGAGAATTGCCGGGCAGAACCACTCGACGATGAACTATAAGGATGTGCCACCAACTAAGAAAGTAAATAATGCAAGGACATCATTGAGGGCCTTATGAGTGAGTCTCGTATGGAGAAATGAAGAGGGAATCGGGTGATTCAAATTGGAAGCTTTCCACTGGTGGATTCTTCAATGAAAATGCCACAGAGTCTTATGTCTTTTGTCGAGATTCAGTTCCCAGAAAGAGAATAAGGATCATTTGTTCTTTTTATTCCCTTTAGAGATTTCACGCTTCACCGTATTTTTCCTTTTTCTTCTCCTACTCCTGTCCTTCTCTGCCATGCCTTTCCACTGCCTTAAGCTTCGTCACTTGCAGAACTCCAAAACATCTTAAGTAAACCTCGCTGGGTTTGAGAACTGCCAACCAACCAATCGTATATATTTCCCCTGCCCGGCTTGCCGACCACTCGTTACTCAACTTTGGGTTAGCGAGTCAAACGCGTTCAGGACACGTTTATGCAGTGCAATCCACACTCCATCAACTTGGCAGATGCAGATGACAATCTGAATTGGACGATGAGTAAACCGACAGGCCAACCAAGTGGAAAGATTCTTGGTTAGTTTTGCGGGGCAAAGGCAGTCAATTTCCGGTCGGAGAGTTGGCATGGAAAGGACTCATTTGTTGTAAGGGAACTCCTGCGATTCTGATTAATGCTGGGCCGCACCTGCCTCGCCAGGACAGCGGAAGGGACAGCAAACCTGCCCATTTGCCCAACTGCTCAGTGTGCTTATAAATTAGGCGCATTAGACTAAGTGGATCCTGGTGTTTTTGCAGGGACATAGGTAGGCCGCCGGGCACTGGCCAAGCAATTTAAATAATAAAGTATTTTCAACTTTAATTTTATTAAAAATGTTTCTGCAGTTTTTATAAAAAATTCAGTTGGAAATTTTCAACAACTTGTGGCCAAGTTGGCCTTCGGGGGCCAATAAATAAAAACATTGGCAACGACCCGCATATGAGTGACATTGGCCACGCCCCTCCACGCTGCCTCCCCCTACCATTGCTAGTCTTTTCAACTCTCTGCTGGGTTGGAAGGACAACAAAGCGGCCGGCCGGCCGGTCAATTTGCCGTGTGTCCTGGTCGTAGATTAACTCAACATTTGATCGCCCAGTTGGCTTACTTTCGGGTGTGGAGAAGGTGTGTGGCAATTTCAAAGCTTTCCATATGAATAACCCAGTGGAGGGTCCCGGCAAAAAGGCCGACGGCAAAAAAACTTTGCAACATTTTCCTTTCAGCTTTTCTGTCTTTCTTTTTTTCTGTGTGTGTGGTACGGTTGGGCGAGGGGCAAGGGGAGCGGGGCCATTGACCAATTGGCTGGGGCGAGGTCAATACCAGGGACTAAATAAATGCAACTGTCACACACACCCACCCCTCATGTGCGTATCTCGGAAGATTAAAGGTCCTGCGGGGATTATCTGAGATGTGGAGAAACTTTTATACCCTCCTTTTGGGGCGGAACAAAACATATGAGGGTTTTTTTTTAAGCTTAGGAAAAGAAAAGAAAACCAAATTATCATACCCACAAAAGGGTAAAGGGTATAAACGTTTAATTAATAGCTTCATAGCTTTCTTATTTAACTAAAGCGTGGGAAGTTTTGAAGGCTTATGAAGAAGAAACATGAAAAACAGTTATAATAAACTTAAGCTTCAGGCTAATAGAAGAAAAAGAAAGGAAGAGTATTTTTGCCTAAAGAATTTGGTGAGGCAAAGTTTCTATAAAAAAAAACCCAATTCTAATTAATTAAAGACCAATAATATAGAATAAATTCCAGCTAATTTCTGAACCTTTACAGAAAGTGCAAAAGTTCCTATTACAATTGGCAAATCGTCGGTGCATATCAAATGTATTGTAAGGAAGCTCAGCTGATTGCAAGTTTTCTTTGTTACCCAAAACACTCCAACCGAAAAAGAGTACACGAAACGAGGTCCTCCCCCTCCTCTCTCCTTCGCCATGTATCACTTTGTTTCGCATATAAATTTAATCGGAGTAGTTTTTCTCTTGCGGTTTTCATTTCCGCACACACACCGTCCGTATTGCAGGTCCTGACGGTACCCCTGTGATCCCCGAGGACATGATGCTCGACTTTTTACGAGATTATTGTGGCGGCGTATTGGTCCGCCCTTTGCGGTCAGTTTGATATTTATTTTTTGGTCCGAGGACGAGAAACGAAAATATTTCGAGCTTAGTTATGTCCAATAAAAAATTATACTTTATGCTGGTTTTATCACCAAGGACACCACTCGCGGGAAACATAATAAATGCGCGGCCAGAGGCCAGGAATTTTGAGAGGGAAGGGAAAGAGAATCCGTCTGTCCAGTTTGAGGGAAATTGGTTTATGGCATCGATTTGAAGTGCTAAAAATAATCCACTTTGTTGGGGTAGCTTGAGGATTTTTTATGACCGCCAAAATCTAATTAAATTCCAGACAATCTATAATGGCATTCATGTCTCCATCGGCATACAAAATAAAATCTAAACTGCTAATGCGCCATTTCCCCAAACAAAACCCGCTCAGATTTTTATCAGCCTGGCCCACGCACACAGCGACACACACAAGCAAAGGTCGCCGGCAACTGCTGACTGTGGCTTTAAGGATAATGAGTATGAAAATATCCGTGCACGTGTGGGTGGGGCGGCAGCAACTACGGCAACTTAATTGGTATGTAAATTTTTTGTGCACACACAAAAATAGCCAATTTGGCCAAGGCGAGCACGCAAAACGTGCAGATTTTTATGGCCCAGGACATTTGCAAGGAATGTCTCTGTGCAAAGGGTAAAGCGCCCCAGCCGGCCTGCCCGACTCTTCCACTGTTTGCCGGTCGACTAGTTGGACAATCCCAGGATCCGTCATAAAGTCTCATACAAGCAGAAGCTGCGCGTGATTCATCCAAGCGAAGCCGCATTGGCTGATTTGTGGGCACAAACTGTGATGAAAAGTTGAATGTCAGGCCACAAATTCCAGGCAGCCTCGAAATACCAGGGCTGTCCAGAGACCCCAAGGATGCCCCGGGCCCATCCGCCAAGCGAAATATGTCAAGGCGATGGACAGCCACGCGGCAGGCCAGAAATGACAGCGTGACAAAGACAAGCCGAAAACATCGGCCTGGGCAGATAAATTAATCGAACGGACAGAACAAGCGGCGCAAACAAAAGAAAAAGATATATCTTAAATATCCGATAAAAAAAGGCACAGCCATAAAGCTAAAAGTCCAAAATACAAGGCCATAAGAAAGGGGAAATGAGGAGGGGTAGGAAAAAGGAGCCAGCGAAGTCGCATATTGTGGACTTTGGGTCTTTAAATGTTTTACTTAAAGCTCTTGAGAAATTTTGAAGGAATGTGAAGAGGCCTGAAATAAGCGAGAATCGAAGGTTTCAGTAAACACTTCCTGGTGGAATCGTGGAGATTTCGAGGCTCTGGTTGATCACTAAGACTTCCAAGAATATCCAGGATTAAAAACCAATTTTTCAACCAAATAGTATTCTTTTGGAGCCTTCCTGAAAATACTAAAGAAGAATGGATCTTTCCAAGCCCTAAAGGTTTCTAGAATTGGATAAGCCAACTCTTCTTTTCGGACAGTAAATATCAAGTTGAAAGGCAGAGAATCAGGTAAGTAAGCTTGAAAGCGATCAATTATATCCTCCAATCTGGTGTTTTGTGTACTTTTAAAGCCTTTCAAAAAGAAAGACACGCCCACAAAATAGAAACCGGAATAAATCCAAACCGGGAATTATAGCCACGACCTGAATTTTCCCCGACGTGGATGGATAACAGTCACGAGTTCCTTAAAGTTTTATACCGAGTCCCTCAGAGATTTCCTTAGCCGCCTGGAGTTGGGAAAACGGCAAGCAAATCTTGAATAAAGAATGCCATCCTCGTGCCGTTTGATGTCTGCTTTGGCCAACTTTCTTGGCTGTTTTAAAGCGCCGACCGGCAGCCAACCTCGACGAGCCGTCGACACCGCTACGGGGCATTAAACAAACATGACAAAGTTTGTCATGCAATTTTTGTTTTTCTCCCTCCAGCTTGCCAGCAAATATGGGCCAGGCCTGAAACGAGATATGTGTTGACAGAGAGCCGGGTGATGCCAAGGACGGAGATCAGGTGGGCGCAGCTGATTGACGTCGGGCGGCATGTTAACTAAAAATTCACTTGCCTCCAATGCTGTTGGGATGCTGCAGTTGGCGCACAACAAGGCAGCAACAAAATGGCAACAATTTCATTGCCGAAAGCGGCGTGCCATCGATTTTCTTGCTGAATAGAAATCTGACTCCACAGCCCGCACATGTCGCGTGGGACGCTTTGGAAATCGACAATTCAATAGACAAATAAAAAGTTAAGAGAATAACAAGAAGCACGAAGAATTGAAGCAAAGGCGTCGAAGGAGTGCCGCAGCCGGGCCCACTTGGTAGTGGCGCAAAAGGTTTTTCACAAAGTCTGCGCACAAAGGCATGCAGCACGCACACACACCCACACGCACGCACACACAAGCAACTCCATTTGGAAACTCACGCTTTGGCCAGGCAAGCAGCACGGGCCCACAAAAATTATGCTATACCGACGCCCCACACTCAATTTCCATGCCGCTCTCAAAAGTATGCTATAGTTTCAGCGATAGACGAGCTGTTGTTTCAATTTAAATTTTGATTGAAAGAACTTTGCCCACACACACACACTCGCTCGCCACCACTGGCAGCGAGGACAATGAAGTTTGTGTTCTTTATTTTTTGGCTTTTTCAGCTTGGCATCAACTGTCAGCATATGCAAATTGTGGACTCCGAAGTTGCAGCTGCGGCTGCCAACGGCATCCCTTTTTTGAAATGCTCACACACCCACCAAACACTCACAAACACGGACACACACAGTGGCGTTTTTGTGACTTTCAGTGCACATTTCGGGCTCAAGGCCAGGACAATGTAACTGGAACTTTTCTCGGCTCAAACGGAAGTAATTTCTCTTGGGATTTTCACTCGGGCGAGCCGCGGCATTCGCCTAATTAACGAACTCAAGACGGAACCACGTGGCAATCTCAAAATCCTTTAAATAATTTCGATTACAACCGCGACAAGCAGCACTCGCGTGCCTCTGGCCTCTGAAATTCTGGTTCCTGCGTTTGCCCCATGCCGTTGGGACGCTGGACGACGGTAACAACGCGCAGCTCAGCTTTGCACCGAACACTGACAACCAACTGAACGGAGGACCAGAACCGCACGGACTTCGTTGCTGGCGCTGCTGCGACGGCGACGGTGGCGGTAACTGCTACGTTGGCAGCGCTGCCTGCGCTTGGTTAACGCGTGGCAAGGAGCAGCAGGGACTCAGCGAACGGCGCTGCTGTTGTCTTTGGTCCTTTTGACTTCTGTCCGCCGCAAAGACACCACTACATGCGTGCGAAGGTTGCGTAGGGCAAAAAAAATTCAAGAAACGTGCACGAAATTTCTAAGCTGTCCTCCAAACAGAACTCTCTCGCTGTCTTTCTCTTCGAGCGGAAAGAAAGAGCAGAAAAGACTCCAGGAAAGAATTTACAACTGTCAATGCCCACAACTCCTTCTCAAGTCTTCCTTCCTTGATTCTCTCATGGATTCATTCTCACTTCTTATTTGTCGACCATTTCGCTCAGTGTACTCGCAGCTTGTGTTATATAAGCTCGATTCATGCTGGTGCTGGCGTCGCTCTCTTCGGTTAAGAGAGCGCAACAGTGGCGGCCTCGTAACCCAGAAAACGCCAGCAAAACAAAATGCCCAAGAACTTGGATGTCAACAATTTGGCGCGAAGGCGACACGTGGAAGTTGCTTCGTTTCCGAGCGTTCCGCTCACGTAAACATTAAAGCTTTTCTGTGACGTCACTAACCACCAATGACGTCATTGTTAAAGTCTCCAAACGTCGGCAAATAAAAACGCAAGACAAAACCGCAGTGGCGCCATCTGGTGGCTTAATTTCCGCGCAACGGCAGGCGTCGAAGGGCCCTAAATTTCGTGAATAAAAATGCAAATTAACAGAAAGTTCCCAGCAGTTTTTGAAGAGCTAAAAGTCCTATCGACATAATCCAGCAGTTTTCGACTTCCTAAGTCGTCGTCGAGCCTTTTAAATCCCTTCCAATGCCAGAAGTCCTCACAAAAACTGTTGCCGTCCGGCAGCAAAAAACGGCAACATTTGCTTTTTTTGTTGCTCATTCACATGTGTTTTTCGCAAATTTCCATGTTTTTCGACCGATGAGACCCATAAAAAAAACAGCTCGCGTTCTTATCACACAAAAACACAATCAAACCGATGTTCATGTGGCGCCCAACCCTTCGCAGGAAATCCTTTTGTGTCGGCGCTCGCACACCCACAGCCTGCAATTTGCCTACCAAACTGTGAAAAACAGGAAGGAGCTGGCAAAGGTAACGGTTAACACCCACACAAGCAGCAAGGAAGCCGCCTCACAATGAAACCGAATTTACAATGGCCGAGGCCTTTGTGCGGAGTCAATTCATAAAATAAATGAAAATATATTGATTTTGATTTCCATAAGTGGGAAATGATTGATAGAACGAAACGATAAGGCGGCTGCCACCGCCGGAACCAACAATCTCCTTCGTCCTCGGCCGAGTGGACAGACAGTCGGTTGGTCAACTGCAGCTGACAGCCTTAAACACCCAAAAGCCAGAGCCCCGGCCAGCGACAGTGACAGACAAACGGAGCCACTGAAGCGGCTGACAGGCAGACATGCAAATCCCACAGCGGCGCTGAGCTGAAAATTAAGCACGGAATGCATTTCCCCCCAAGCCAAACAAATGAAATGGAAAACCAACCGAAAATTTAATACCCACCAGCCAAAAGTTGGGCCAACCGCAGATTATGTTACCCCGGCCAGCCAGCCATTTGATTGATTAGTCGCATCAAAATGGCAGACGGTACAGTCACCGCCGCCTCATTGCGTATGCCGCCGGCGTCTGTCGTTCAGCCGGAAGTCGGAGAGGCGCCGGCTCGACTTAAAATTCCAATGAACTCCGTTCGTTTATGCCGACCGATTGGTATGCTAACCAGGACACGCAACTGCAGGCAACCCAAGGAACTCTTCTATTTGATTAGCCCAAGGAACGAGCTTTCTATTCATTGCCCTTGTCTGTTATTATATCCTTCCAACAAAACGGACATAATGCATGTGGTGGGCGGGGCCGGCGATGGCCATTCGATTATTTTGGGGACCGCATTGTGTGGGCTGTGTGGCAAGTGAATTTGTTGCCAATTTCCTGCAATTTGTCGTAGGCGGCAACATCATCATTATTGTGATAATCAGAAGCAGTATTTTGGCCAGGATATTCTCATATAATCAGGACACAGGCCGTATAAAAATAAATTAGAATGCCGCCTCACAAATGGAGCGGAATAAGCATGCTGGGCGGCGGGTGGGGAGGCGTGGCAGGTTGCGGATTGTTTGCCAAATTGACTGTTTGACAGGTGCTTCCCTTTCCCGATCCTGTGTGTCTCTCTTATTGCCATTACCACTTTGCCTGTCGCCGGCTCGTTTTGCTTCCAATTATGTTGCCGTTTGGCATCATCAACGCCAACTCGGGCGAGGCTCTTGGCCTGATTGCTTAATCCCGCCAACGTCGACGAGCTGCAGCACTTGAAAAAGGCGGGCGGTCGGTCGTCTTGGTTTTTTTGGAGGGAAGCCTTAACCTGTCAGCCCATCATCACTGCCGGCAGCTCGTAATGTGTGCAACGCATTGCTCGACTCTAATTAAAATGTCAACACGACAGACGCCCCGCACCCACGCATTCTTTGTGTCAAGAGAACTGAAGATTATGGGACGATTCTGGGCCAGTTTGGCATTTGATTTGGTGGGGCGGGCCGGCCATATTTGGAGGAATTTCATTGGGGACTTTGGTCCAGACAGCCTTTCAACAGCAGAGGCACACATCAGAAATATGCTAAGAAGGTTCTGGGAGTGGGCAGACAGACAGGCTGAATTCCCATTAAGCGTGTCACTGGCAAACCTTTGAAGTTGAGAATGAAAATGCCAAGCGTGCCCAAAAGAGAAACCGAAAGAACAATGAAACAGTCCCCACGGGATGGTTCCATTCATTGTCTTTTGCCCACAAATAAAAGTCATTACAAAGTTTGTGTGTGCGTGTGTGTGTGTGTGTGTTTGCGAGGAATTCCCTGCGGCTCTCTCTGACCACATAAAATCAATGCCGAGCTAGCCAAATAATAAAAGTTTGGAACTCCAACAAACCGAGCGCCGGCCGAATCGAATGGAATTCGATTACCAACGCGGCCGTTCGACTGCTAATTGACTAAAAGTCAATTGTCCTCAGCGCAAATTGACTGATTCCTTTGCTGTGGCATTTCACTCAAAGCGGATTACGTGTTGCCAAATAGACGGACGGGCAACAAGTCGGCACGTGACAGAGCCGACTCCGATTGAAATTGGCATCCAAAGCGTCGAGGGGAAACTGTAATGTCATTGACGGCATCACCCTGTAACTTGTCTATTTATAATTCCCTAAAAATAAGTCAGAAATAATGAGTGATGTGCATTTGTCGTGGGGCCTCTAATAAACGCCATTCGATCAACGATAAGATCAGAAAAACGAACACAACGGTATTTTTTTTAGGAGTGGGCAAATGTCGAGTTAATTATTTATGGATTCCATTCAAATCGATTTAATTGAATGTGTGGGTTGGTCGGAGTTGAAATTCAGCTGCTCTTGGAATAGAAACTTTCGGAGTAATCCACTTTCAAGTTTTCGGAGTGGCCATACTTCAAAATTTCCATATTCTGCGAGTCTTATTTCTGCAGCTTGGGATTAAAATAGTTTCCTTTCACATTCTCAGGCCACTCAGATTTTATAGTTGCCTCTCTAAAACCCAATTTAGAGTAAGAAAAACACAACCAGCCATCCAGTCGACCGTTGTCCGAATCTTCAACCAATAATAAAACAAAATACTCCTAAATTTGTGGGAGGGAACCCCCCGCTGTCCTGGGCAACCTTTGCCCCCTTGAAAAGGGCATTTCAACGTCTCGTTTGGCAAAATCCACAAATATTTCACTTCCAGCTTGTTTATTTATTAATGCCAAAACACACACAATTTTCTGTCGCCCCTTCCTCTCCGGAGGATCCTTCCCGCAACACGTAAATGGAAATAAAAAGCCGGCAGTTTCCGTTACCGAGAAAAAAAAACTCGTAATGCCCTGACAGTAATCAATATCTGGCCTAAATTTCCCCGCCATCTGTCCCCCGGCAATTCGATTTTATTCGATTAAAACATTGCCAGCTGCGTTTCGGAGTCGCGTTTGTCAAGCCGAAAGTCGAGGGGGGGAATGTTGAAAAATTAAAATAACTAAATTGGCACAAATGCGCGAAGCGACAGCCAAAACAAGGATCTCCTAAATTATGTAATATTTGACTTGGCTCCCAGGACCCCAGCGGCGGGCACAGAGCCGGGGACTGGCAATTGTCTGAATGCCGCGGCGTCGGCATTTTGGGCCTGTCAATATTTGTCCTGTGCCCATTTTCGCAGCGGCTATAGGTGTGTATGTGTGTGTGTGTGTGTTTGTGTTTGGGATTGCGAGTATTTTTATTCGCGCTTTGATTGACACATTGAATTTCGCTTTTTGCCGTCGGCCAGAATCGAAAGGAAGCCTCGGCGTCTCAGCTCAAGCAATTTAATATTAAGCAATTAATTGCGTATCCTGCGGTCGTGCGTGTGTGTGGGCCCCATGCAAATCCCAGTCAACCGCGTCCCTGCCACGACTCCGGGAAACTCTTCTCAATTATGCAAAAGGCAAACGTGCCCGGCGTAAATCGGCCCCCAAAGCAACCGAACTTAACCGTGACCGTGTCCTGGGAAGCCTCTATATCACAATCGACAAACTCGAAGGACACTAATTGATCTACGACCCCAAGCCCCAGAGGACTTCTCAGGCTCTCCCACAGTTTGTAGGCCGCTGGCCATTAACTGCAATTGTATCCTTGGCCTGGGCAAGTGCACTTGACCCGAAGTCGGCAGTGGCATCCTCAAGAAACCTGAAACTTTTGTGCATTAGCCAAATTGCGAGGACAAAACAGCCAAGTCGTCGGGATGGAAGGTTGGCCGGGGATTCCTTTTACTAATGAAAACCGCTTGTTCGATTCCATTCACCTGATTGATTGACCAGGCGGGCGGGGGGAGGACGTCTTCGAGGGCTTCGGTTTCCTTGCTAAATTGACACATTGTTGGGGGCCCACAGCCAAACGACCTGGCCGAGGTCCTAGGGCAAATAGTCCTCTCGGCCAGCGAGAGCGATGGCAGCAGTTAGACAAACAAAGGGAAAATCGTTGACGCGCATTTTCCAATATTGGCCGACACTTTTCTCGATTTCCCCCCTGCGCCGAGTTGGCAAATGTTTGCCGTCCAAATGTTTACCCAATTGGCACCCGGTCTATTTTTCATTCCCTCGGGTCGCTCATTATCAAACAATCAGTGTGAAAGGCCAAAATGAAAACTGCAAGCTCGGCTCCAATTGTCTGCACTCCCATTCAGAGAGGCGGCCATAAAGTTCTCCAGCGGTGCTCACAGTTGGGTGACTCGTCGACCGACTGACTCGACTCGTTTGAGTTTAATTTCATTTTAATTGCAGCGGCGTCAACGCCGCAATTAGCCAACCGCTGGAGGCTTTGACAGCGCCGGCGGCGGCGTCTGGTTGGCCCGGCTAATTAAGTTGAAAGACAATTGTCAATAAAATTTGAAATGTGTGCGGTTCATTAAGCGCCCACTGATGCTTGGTAAGCAACCAAACAACTGAGCCAACTTTGATCCTGTCCCTCGCAGATTAACTGCAATTCGATGAGTCGATGCTGCCCAAAGTTTCCAGTTGGCTTGGTTTTTTTGGGTTTCTGTAGATCTGGGAAATTTAAGGCAGGTGTTGGGCCGCCCACAAAAGCTAATTGGCACGTTTTGGTTTAATTTCGGGGCCTCTTCACGAGCTAATAGAATCAGTGTAATGACGACGACGGCCCACGTGGCGGCGGCAGGCCGCGAAATGGGAAAAATGAAATTTGTCAGGAAATTGAAAAATCTCCTTTATTCCCTGGCCGAGAGCACAAAAAAAAACAACACTCCCAAGCCTCATAAAGCCCAAGAAAAGCCATTAAATGCGTCATTGACCATTCGGCATGCCGGCGAATAAAGTGCAAAATGTCCTTCCCACGGCCCCGCCTCCCAGAAAACCCGCAGGGAACTCAACTTTAATATTTCGAATTGAGTGATTTTAATGCCAGCAGATGTCGTAGGCGCCGTGGAGCAGCCGGGGCACCGGCCGGGCCCCCTGAGGCTGGCGCGGCATCGAAACTGAGACTTTTTGTGTGGCCGGAGAAAAGTTTACAACTTGCATACAAAAGTGAAAAGGACCTGCCGAAAAATGAGCAAAAAACCAGCAGCCATCAAAGGGCAGGAACTTCTCTAAGCAAAAGATGGCTGGGTATGTTCAGCGAATCGAACCAGTTCGCGAATCGAACCAGCGCAAAAGTACAGTCACGCCTGGGAAATACAGAAAGTACAGTTGCTGATATCGGCGACCTTTTTCTGCTTCTCTTGTTATTAAAGTTTGAGGTAAACTGCTGACAAAATGAATCTTTAAAATAAATTAATTCGTTCAAGCCAGAAATCTACGATTGGAATTGTAGATGACTCTTCCACTTGCCTGGATATCGTGCCCAGGAAAGGATAGACAGCTAGACGGTTTGGCAGGTAAATGATAAAAAAACAGACATACGGACAAACAGACAAAAGGAAACAGAGGGAAGTTTTAACGGAGAGGCAAACAATCGGAAGAGCGGAGAGACGAACGGAGAATCAGGCAATCAAATGATCAGATGGCTAGAGGAAACGAACAGACGCCAACCGGCAAACAGTCGGACTGATGAACAGATGAACAGAACAACAGACAGAGGGAAAGTTGGCCAGAAAAGCAAACAGCAAGACAGACAGAAATCAGGCAGAACGACAGACAGGAAGGCAGACAGATGAGCAGTAAGACAGACCGAAAGGAAGAAAGAAAGAACGAAACAGAAAGACAGACAGAAGACAAAAGGCAGACAATAGACAGATAGAAAAACAGACAGAAAGACAGACAGAAAGACAGATAGCAAGACAGACAGAAAGACAGACAGAAAGACAGAAAGACAGACAGCAAGACAGGCAGAAGAGAAGACGTTGGCGGTCTTTCGACTTTGTCTTCTTTCCCGTCCGCTCGCGTCAGTTCTGCCGAACTGTCCGTCTGTCCGTGTGATTACCTCGTCTTCAAGTTCCCATTAAACACTTCGTCCCTGAAATAAATAAAAGCGCAACTGATCCAGGCAGTTCCAGTTTAAAATTTAAAGTTGCCTGCGAACCGCAAGCCGCTTTCTGGCCATAGAAGTTTTCGGTGATTTCTGAACTCTCCATGGACTTCTTTTCTGGCCTCTCTCTCTTTAAATCCCCATTCAGCCATTCAATTTGGCATTTCATTTTCATTTATTTTGTAGAAAGTTCCGAGCGGCAGGACGCACACCCAGAGGCCAATGGAGTCGTTGGTGGCATCGCTGGCGTCGTCGCCTCGCAGCCACAGGAACTTTGCTTATAATAGAATTTTCAAGCACTTTTTTGTGCGATTGTGTGGGTTCGTTGTGTGTGTGTGGGTGTGGGTGCGTGGCTGCCTCACAGACGAAGCCGCAAATTGCCTTTTTCGCACGTTGATTGATTTTTGAACTTTTACCGAACCGAATCCCTCCGCTCCCAAAAGCCAACACCGTCACCTGGGCCATTTGAAAGTTGGCGTCCCCGCCCCTCAGGCCACCGGCAAGTGGCTGCATTTTTATGCCGACGACTACGATTCCGACTTGGCTGGCAGTTCGATCGGCTAATTAATGATTCAGCAGTGTAATTTCCATTGGCGAGACCGTTGCCCAGCGATTTGGGGTTTGTGGGTCATTAGAAAGGCTAAACAAGCCTCCCTCCACCCGACAAGCTCACTGGCTGCTTGCCGTGTATATTTAGAATATCGCGTATACGCGATGGAGGCAGCGGTCGCCAGTGTCGCCAATATTCTTATGTTTAATATAAATAAAGTGGGTATATCGAAGGGCGAGCGGGCCCATTGATAATTGAGGCACGCAAGGACATAAACAGGCGAATGGACAAGTCCTTGGGGTCCTACCAAGCCGCAGCGACACATTTGTGGCCTATGCGTTGCCCAATTTAATGTCCCACAAAAAAACCCCACACGAATCACTGATGGCCGAGAGTACTGTGAGGCAACAGTCCTGCAGAAAGGGTTCATTGATTTCCGAATGGTCTTGGGCGTCTTTAAATTATCTCTACAAGACCCGCAATGGTTCCATAAAAAATTCACTTTCGTCCCAGAAGAATTCAAAATCTCCGAAGAGTTTACAGAATTCTTTTAGCTTCTCTGAAAAATTTTTAAATGGTCTGCGATCTTTTAATTGAATTCCTAAGGTTCTCCTTTACTTTTAGTGTATTTCATTAAACAACTCAAGCTCTGATTATTGAAGAACCCAAAAAACCTTCCAAAGAAACCATTAAAAATTAAAGCAACTCTTTTCCCGAAGATCCTAAGCTTTGGAGTGTCTCCGCCTCCCCAGAGTTCCCTCTGCGAATTCTTCAAAGCCAACAGTTCCCAGAAAAATCTGTGAAGAATCTTTATGATCCGAGCGCTTCAAGAAACCTTTAAGGACAAGAAACATTAAGAAGTCCTCCTTTCCCCCTTGAAAGCCTTGAGAAACCGCAAGAGAATTTCTATTTCCAGCCGAGAATGCTTGTCATCGAGGAAGCCACAAGCGTCGGTCCTTGTGCTCCTTGGCCTGACTGACTTCCCGTGAGTGAAACTAACAGCTGTTCTCGAGGCCCTCCACCCGCGGGCAGGTGGCAGGACTAACAAGACCGACACTTTTATAAATAGCATTTAATGGTATGCAATGGGAGCAGTGAAGTGTCCCCGTCGCCAGGATGTGTGCCGATTTGACGAGTGCCGGGCATGCAACCAACTGCGCTGCCAGGCGGCACTCACTCTCGCTGCTGATTAGCATCCAATTATGCATATTTGAATGCTACTCGCCTCGGCCGGGTAACATTTGCCAGGACCTTTTTCGAGGCTCCCGCACGGGGCCAGGTGAACGCGAGGACGTCTCGTGTCGCGCGGGTGGTCGCAAAAATTCCATAAATGTAAGTAGGGATCTGCTGGAAATTTATGAATGACATTGCCCAGACCCAGGCCCACGGGGAGACGTTTAAAGTGAAAAATGCGCTGCAGAAATTTTGTAAAGGAAAATTTTCCACTGCTTTTCATCTGCCTAGCGACGGTCGCTGAACTGTGAAACGCGCAGGGGACGGGGGCAAAGACTTTGAAGGAAATGAAGACAAATTGACCGACTAGACGGACTTTGAAGTTTGCTTTATTTTACATTTTTCCGTCTTTCTCATAAGTGCATTTCATGCAAAACGAAATCCTCAAATCTAATAATGAAATTAAATAATTTATATTTCTCTTTGGATTGAGAAAACTTTGAAAAGAAATCTTTTATTGCTTTGAGGGGAAGTTAATCTCCAGGTAAATTAAATATTAAATAAATATTTGTTAGTAACATATAAATAATATCGACTGAGGTACGTAAACTTGGAGAATCTAACCAAATGCATACAATAAGCCAAGGGAATTTAAATTAAAAAAGGCAAAAAAAAAACTCAAAATATTTCAAGCACAAAATTCAAAATTAAACCATCACAGTGTCCTCTATTATTCTATTATTGCTTAGAGGGGGGAGATTTTAAAGTTCCGTGGGATCTCCAGGAAATATTAAAAAATATTTGTTAATAACGTTCTTTAAAATCTAAATAATCCCGACCGAGGTACTTAATCACCACAAAACA